>OVBA01000551.1:575-62944 GCA_900406435.1 Lepidium aucheri | reverse complement strand
GCAGGAGTAGAAGCACCGGAGAGTTGCTGCTCGCCCTCCCGCTCCGAGTCGTTAGAGATAACCACGTTGTCACGAGCGCTAGCCACGCGTGACCGCTTGCTAGGATGGTCGTGCACGCTCGTATCAACTTTCCTCCGACCAACAAGAGGAAGATCACCAGACGAAACTCCACCAGGATTGGGCCGCGTATACACCATCGAACGAGGACGATTTTGACCTCCCCGAGAACGAGGGTTACGACTTAAAAGAAAAGGCAACAAAAGTTACTTCCAAAACTCAGAACGACAAATGCAGGAACTTTCAGGAACGAAAGAAACTAATACCATTGGTTTTAGTGTCCTCGCTCGCGCAATCCGCAGAAGACATCCTCGCAAAGATTACTTGGGAATACAAAAAACAAAGAAGGCTAAGGACCAGTATAAATAGAAGGGTAAGCAGAAGCGGATCGAGCGTGGAGAACCTAGATTCTCAAAGATACGAGCTTATCAAAATAGAGAAACCTGGATCCTCTAGGATACGAAATAAAAAAAAAGNAGCCTATAAATAATAGTTCAACACCTAGGAGTAGACACAAGAAAAACGAGAGAAAAGAGTCCTAGAGCTTGAAAGATTACTTTCGCCTTTGTTTGTAATCCGATTTCATTCTAATAAAGTATTCGATTCGAAGTTCCACAGTTTGATAACGAGTGTTGAGTTCTAGCATCAACATAGTTGTTTTCATATCATATCAAGAGAATTATTTACTACGATAATGTTTTTTTTTTAAAAAAAAAATTCCTATGGATGATGCTTTTTTCTCTCTACTGTTGGTGAATGGCCGGAACTCGGAAAATTGATGCCCACGACCAAAATTCGACAAAAGTTAGAAGAATAGGGTCCAACCAGTTGGTCGGTCCACAAACAAAAGAAGAAATTATGCGGACTGGATAAACGTGTTTCCAGATAAAGCAAATCATTCTATCAAATTTGATAAAATAATTTGACGCAATAAATATAAAATCAGTCCCACTTAATATGGAAGAGATAGAGGAATCAGGATGCCAGAAGCCCTAGCAGAAGAGAGAATATATAAATAGAGGATAAGAATAATATAAAATGATCATGGACAATCACACCGAAAACCACTCAAATAGAAGTAGCTAATATTATATCGAAAAAGAGCTTGAACTTCAACAAATAGATCATCATTTCACTTTGTATCTGTTTGTTGAATCCTCTACTCATATTTCGAATATTAGTTTACACATTAACATCTACAATAAACCTTATATATTGTATATTTAAGCTGTATATCTTTTAGGTCAAAGACAAGAGTATTGTTTTTGGTAGATGAGTGATCTCCCCGACGAACGAATTGTCGACTTAAACTCTAGTCTGCCACGATTTATAAGTTAGTTCACTTCCAACCAGTTGAACTAACCAAAATAGGTTACTTTAAACATCTATTACATGTTGGGAGTAATAATTTTTTTTCTTTTCTTTTTTTTTTTTGTTGGGAAAGAGCTTTTGTATAGGAAAATGATTGGCATATAACCAAATAAATCATTCTAATGAAATTTAC
This sequence comes from Lepidium aucheri, assembly GCA_900406435.1. Taxonomy (NCBI): domain Eukaryota; kingdom Viridiplantae; phylum Streptophyta; class Magnoliopsida; order Brassicales; family Brassicaceae; genus Lepidium; species Lepidium aucheri. The sequence continues at coordinate 61,383 of OVBA01000551.1, read as the reverse complement.
CTGCTTAGCAAAAATAAAATAAATAATATTAATAAAAATACACACACTCTCAATTCACTAGTTAGATGAATATTTTATTTGTAAGAACATCGATTAAAATATCCACACATTTATCAAAAATTTTGTTGTCAGCTCGATCCCAATCCCTGATATTTTTAAGAGTTAGATTTTTGGAGTGAGCTGGAGTGGTAGACAGTAGGCTAACAAGCTACTGCCTATAAAACACTTGTGACTTTAGAATTGTCGGTGTTTTTTAATTCATAGGCTTATTATTTTCTTACTTTTGGATTTGGCGGTTTTATAATCCATACACTTATTTTCTTCTTACTTTTACTCAGTACACAATATTTTTTTGGTATTTTATCATGTGCCATAAACTTTTGTAAACTTTTTCATACTACACAAACATGTTTACTTATATTATTTCGCATGTAATTATTTCGTAAATAACATTTATTATATCAGATTTGTGGGTAATTTTTCTTTTTTCGTTAAAGAGTCCAAAACAGCTTCGTTTTGTTTACGAAGTGAATTTCTTTTTTAAATAAGTTATGGAGTAAACTTTGGCTAAAGCACTTCGAAGTTTATGTTTTAGTTCTAATATAAATATTTAATATTTGCTTGGATAGTTAGATCCTGTTTTATGTCAAATATATTGCCAAAAACAAATGATTTAATTACTTGTCTATAATCTAGTTTGATATCATGTGGTAAATTTGAATCCTACCATACTTTAGTTAGAATATTTAAGCTATTAATCGTGTCTTATTGATCCAATTATTGAAAAAAAAAATTGACCTATATGCATCAATTATTGCCGGCACCCGACCAAAAAAAAATCAATTATTGCCGGCACACGATTTAACCGTAAAATCACTAACAACTTAGACAAATGAAATAACAAATAGATAAATGGTACATTTATTGTCAGCCCAATCTCTGACTTTTCTTCTTTACTGTCGAATTAGTGCTTACGTCTTTTGGAATCTGACACTGAAAATTGCACATAGATAGACATAAATGAACACATTTACAAATTACTACATATATATATGTATATATATATAGTATCAGAAGATGCACGCACGTAGCTTCTGTGAAAGCTGAGAAATGAGTAGAGAAAGTGATGACAATACGTATTTCTGTCATAGCAAATCAATAATAGTGGATGGTCAAAGGATTTTTGTCCATAGCTTTTTGGTTGTATACTGCGACTAACTTTCACAATAAGGCTGCATGTGTTTTCAATCCCGCACGATGTTGACATTTCACCAATTTCTTTTATCTATTGTATTACTCCTTCTCCAAAGATAAAAGAATCTGATATATTCATTTCTAACTCTTCAAAGCCATGAGTTTCAGCATCCTATTTAAACGTACACGATGATATGTATGTCTAGAAACAGTTTGATTATCATTTCTGTTGGAGGTGGACCTCATTCTGAGTCCGATCCATATGGTTTCGACAGACCTACTCAACATTTGGACAAAGACGAACCATTAATCGCAGGCATCCCGCACGTCCGCGGCATGTATCATCATCACAGCGATGTCCGGGTTATCAACTCTTGGGCCTAAAAGTCGTATGCATCATTGACATGTCAACAAGCATTTAATGAACCGATATGACGTTATCTAATCATTACCAAGGAGAAGATGCGCAGCAAATATTAAATGCTCACAAGAACCCGTGCAACAAACGTTAAATGCTGACTAGAAACCGCACAACAAACATTAAATGCAGACAAGACGTCCAACAAATTAGGAAACTCGGAGAATCTGCCATAGGTCATCATGACATTCCTGGTGGGAAAAAAGAAATGTTTAGAGGTCTTGCCTATAAAAAGAATCATTCCACCCTGCGGTACACAGCATCTAAGATAAGAACTCTCTCTATACACAAGAACCTTGTTTATTACTTGTCATCTCTAAACTGGGTATCTGACCTTTTGTTGTAATCTAAACCAATTAACGATCAATAAAACTAAGTCCTAACCCGACCACAAATAGTTTCTAATTTGTTCAAACTAAGATAGACGAATTTAGATAGATTGTTTAAGAACAAATCGTTGGTTATAGTTTCTTGTTCATGCAAATGACTTTTTCAAAAAAAATGATTTAAAGATTTATTTATGTGTGTATACCACAGAGAAAAGTAGAACCGAATTTCTTTTACCAAATATAATGATTATAGTTTCCACAATATTATTTTCTAAAATTTTACAGAAAATTCCACTATGGCCCTATTCTTCTTCATGTCAAGGTGACTCTCATCGTAAAAAACTTATTATAGTGCGTAGAAGCTGTCGCCAAAATTTTAAGCGACTGCAAAAGACGTTGCATATTAAACTAGTAATTATTTTCACTGATTATTTTATCTGTTTTGGTCTTTGCTTATAACTATTTATTCTGTTTTGGTCGTCATCACAACGACGGAAAAAAGAACAGGGCCTATCTTGAAATTTAAAATATATATTTACAAAAAAATTGTTGCTATTTTCAATTCATCACATATAACATATGTCATATTCTTAAAACTAAAACCAATATATATATATAATTTTACTCTGGTGATTTAGATGACTTAGTTGTTAAAATAGGCTTAATCCAATAGAGGCCTATTCTATATCGGGATAGAAGTTTTGTGTTGGTATTAACTTAATGTTTGAAGGCCCATGAAATATGAAGCTTCGAGAATCTCTGTAAGCAAACAAACGACAAACAAATTTTTGCCATGACAGAATCTGTAAAAAACAGATTTAATTCTCTATTACTAACTGACTTGTTGGAGAGTGAGCTGTATATATCACTCACGAATTGTTCATGGTATGATAGGAGTTAGAGGAGAGGGTGAATCGGGATTATTCTTATCTTCTTTTGAGCTCTAATTGTTCTCTGTATTTTCTGGGTTTAGTGTGGTGAGAGTGATAAGCTCAGAGAAGAGAGAGTACTTGTAATAGTTGTATAACTCTTCTGGTTTCTAGTGGATTCTCCGGGAAGTCAATCCCGGCGTGAGTAGGCTACTATATTTTGTAGTGGAGGCCAAACACGTTAATTCCTGTGTATGCTCTGTTTCTCTTTCGTTTTGCTTTCTAGTTTGTTTCGTGTTCTTCTTTTCATTGTTGCTTCTTTTTCGATCGTTATCATCAGAGCGAAACCAATTCTTAGCTGGTTTTACAACATCTGGTATCAGAGCCTTGCTTGATTTCATTGTGTATTAGAAGCTAAAGAGGATTATCACTGTGATGGCTTCCGCAAGGATCAAGGTGGAGAAGTTCAATGGAACTGGTGACTATATGTTATGGAAAGAGAAGCTCATGGCTCATATGGAAATCCTAGGATTATCAGATACGTTAAAACCTGATTCAGCTCAACCCAGTGTAGTTGCTTCAGGATCTGATGGGGATAAGGAAGTCTAAGAAGATCAAGGTTTTAAGTTTGTTCTTAAGGATCTAACGGATCAGCAGAAGAAGGCCAGAAGCATGGTTATACTGAGCGTTGCTGATAACGTTCTAAGAAAAATCATTAAGGAGAAGACAATGGCTGATATGTTTCTAGTACTTGATAATCTCTATTTGTTTAAGACTCTTACTAGTCGGATTTATCTTAAGCAGAAGTTGTATGACTAAGATGTCACCTAGTCTATCGCTAGACAAGAATATAGATGATTTTATAAAGATTTTTGGTGATTTAGAATATGCTGAAGTTGAGATTTCAGATGAAGATCAAGCTATAATGTTTTAAAACTCTTTACCAAGTCAGTTTGAAACTCTGAGAGATACCTTAAGATATAGCAAATCGGTTTTGAGAATGCAGGATGTCTTGGCAGCTATTAGATCTAAAGAGATGGAAGCTGGTTTCCAAGCTATGGATTCAAAACCGATTGTAGAGGGACTGTTTGTTAAAGAAAAAACAGGAAGGTTCTGGAATAAGAACAACAGTAAAGGTGCCTCACAATCAACTCTGAAGCCAAATAAAGGTAAGTCAAAGGCTAAGAAAAAAACATGCTGGAAGTGTGGTTTTGCGGACCATTTCAAGGCCCAATGTCCTCAGAACAATGGATATAAAACTGGAGATCAACCTGGTGAAACTTCACAGGTTAATCAATAGTAATGTAGATGTTCTTTGTGTTTATGAAAACTCAAACGTCTCAAACGCTGATCTACATGATAAGTGGATTATTAATTCTGGATGTTCTTTTCACATAACTTGGAGAAAAGAACAATTTATTGAATTGGATGAGAAGAAGATTGGCTCAGTTCGTATGGCTAATGATTCTAAGTATAAGGTTAAAGGGATTAGTTTAGTGAAAATTGAGAAAGAGGATGGATCATTTCTGATTTTAACTTTTGTGAGGTTTGTTGCAGATATGAAGAGAAATTTGATATCAACAAGGGTTCTTGAGGATCAGGGTTGTAATTTCAGTTCTACAAATGGGTTTTTCAGAATCTTTAAGGCTGGCAGAGAAATTCTTTGAGGTAAAAAGATTGAGACTCTTTACTTTGTTTGTGAAAGGAAAAATAGAAAAGGTGCATGGTTTATGCAAATGAAGTCGATGCATATTCAACTATTTTTTGGCACAGTAAGCTGGGTCATATGAGTCACAAAAGACTTGGTATCTTGGTTAAGAGAGGACTGCTGAATAAAGAAGAAGTTTCTAAGCTGGTATTTTGTGAAGACTGCATATTTGGCAAATCTCACCGTCTGAAATTCACAAAAGGTCAACATACATCAAAGGAGATATTGAGCTATATTCATACTGATCTTTGGGGCTCAGTGTATGTACCAAGATCATTGGGTGGTTGTCACTTTTTTCGAGTATTATTGATGATCACAACCGTAAGGTGTGGATTCGTTTTCTTAAATCTAAAGACGAGGCTTTCTCCAACTTCAATGAATAGAGAATTATGATGGAGAATCAGACTGATAAGGAAGTCAAGAAACTGAGAACAGATAATGGTCTTGAATTCTGCAATCGTGTGTTCGATGAAATCTGTAAAGATAATTGTATTGTGAGAGACAAGACTGTGGCATACACACTACAGCAAAATGGTGTTTCTAAAAGGATGAATCGAACTATTATGGATAAAGTTTGAAGTATGCTTACTGAATCTGGTCTTCCCAAAGTCTTTTGGGCAGAAGCTACTTCTACTGCAGCTCATCTGATCAATATATCACCATCAACATCCATAGAATGTAAAATTCCAAATGAGGTATGTTATGGTAAAGAAAGATACTATCAGCATCTTAAAAGGTTTGCTTGTGTGGCCTATATTCACGCAAATGAAGGGAAATCAAATCCAAGAGCCAAGAAGGAAGTATTTTTGGGATATCCGAGTGGTTTTAAAGGCTACAGAGTATGATTAATAAATGATAAGAAGTGTGTGGTGATTCGTAATGTTGTCTTCAAGGAAGATGAACTTTACAAACACATTATGGATAATAAGGAGTCAGATAAAAAACAATTAGAAGGTCAGAGACTAATATAGTTTCATCATGAATCTTTTGAGGATGAAGAAGATGACACTGTTGTTAATGATCAGACTGAGGAAACTAATGATGAGGATTCAGACTTAGAATTGTCACCAAGTGTTGAAGATTACCTGCTGGCACGTGATAGAGCAAGAAGAGAAATCAGATTGCCAGTCAGATATTGTGATAACAATTCAGTAACTCTATGTTACCAAATAACCAAAGATGGTGAGCCACCTGAGCCATGAGGCTATGAAGAAGAAATGAATGATATAAATTAGGATAAATGGAACGCTGCTATGGATGAGGAATATGTTTCTCTCAAGAAGAACCATACTTGGGACATGGTGGAGAAACCTTCAGATAGAAAGGTTCTGAGCTGTAAGTGGATTTTCAAAAGAAAATATGGTATTCCAGGGACTGAGGAACCTCGTTTTAAAGCTAGGCTTGTGGCAAAAGGTTTTTCTCAAAAGGAAGGTGTCGACTATAATGAGATTTTTGCTCTAGTTGTAAAGCATGCATCAATCAGGTTGTTGCTAAAGATTGTTGCTCATGAAGATTTAGAGCTTGAACAACTTGATGTGAAGACTACTTTTCTTCACGGTGATTAGGAGGAGACTATATATATGCAAAAGCATGAGGGTTTTATCTAAAAAGGCAAAGAAAATCAGGTTTCTTTGTTAAAGAAATCTCTGTACGGGTTGAAACAAAGTCCTTGATGATGGAACCAGAAATTCAACTTGTTTATGTTGGATTTGTCTATTAAAAGGAGCGACTATGATAGCTGCATTTATATCAAGAAAACAAGCAAAGCTGCATCCATCTACCTCCTCTTATATGTTGATGATATGCTTGTAGAATCAAAGAATATGCAGGAAATCGTAGCTCTAAAGAAGAAGCTGAGCAAGACATTTGATATGAAGGATCTTGGTCATGCTAAAAGAATTCTAGGTATGGACATTGTGAGGGACAAAAAATATTTCAGAATTGAGCTGCCTCAGAAATCATATGTTGAGAAGATTCTGAAATTGTTTCAGATGGATCAAGCCAAAGCATCAAAGACTCCTCTAGGTGCTCATTTCAAGCTGAAATCAACAATTGCAGATGAATTAAAGATGCAAGCTGATGCTATGAGGTCAATTCCATATGCAAATGCAATGGTAAGCATTATGTATCTTATGATTGGAACAAGACCTTACATAGCATATGTTGTTGGAATGGTCAGTAGGTTCATGAGAAATCCTGTTAAAATTTACTAGGAAGCGTTAAAATGGGTTCTGAGATATATTAAAGGATCTACGGAGATTAGTTTGGTGTTTTAGAAAAGTAAAGAGCTGAAGTTGATTGGTTATAGTGACTCAGATTTTGCATCTGATCTCGATAAACACAGGTCAATAACTGACTTTGTTTTCATATTTGGAGATAATGTAGTAAGCTAGAAGTCTATTCTATAGAAAGTTGTGGCTTTATCAACCACATAATCGGAATATATAGCCTTGAGTGAATCATTTAAAGAGGCTACTTGGTTAAGAGGCTTGGTTGCAGAAATGAGATACAGACAAGAGCAGGTGGAGGTGTTCTGTGACTCTTAAAGTGCCATAACATTGGCGAAGAACAACGTTCATCATGAACGTACCAAGAACGTATCTGTAAAATATCATCATATCCAAGAACGGATTGGGGAAGGATCAATCAAAGTTTCAAAGATATCAACACTTTGTAATCCTGTAGATATATTTACAAAGGTTTTTCCTGTAAACAAACTGATTGAGGCAATGTCATTGCTTCCGTTAGAAGTTGAGTAAGAAGATTCAGCAACCAGGATTGACAGGAGAAGCTAGCGGAAGAGTAACGAGGTGGAGTTCAGAAGATAAGATGCAGAGACTATTGTTTTAAGCCAATTGGTAGGGTTTTGTTGAAATAGGCTTAATCCAATAGAGGCATATTCTATATCAGGTTAGAAGTTTTGTATTGGGCTTAACTCAATGTTTGAAGGCCCATGAAACATGAAGCTTCGGGAATCTCTATAAGAAAACAAACGGCAAACAAATTTTTGCCATGACAGAATCTGTGAAGAACGAATTTGATTCTCTGTTACTAACCGACTTGTTGGAGAGTGAGCTGTATATATCAGTCACAGATTCTTCATGGTACGAGAGGAGTTAGAGGAGAGGGTGAATCAGGATTATTCTTATCTTCTTTTGAGCTCTAATTGTTCTCTGTATTTTCTGGGTTTAGTGTGGTGAGAGTGATAAGCTCAGAGAAGAGACAGTACTCGTAATCGTTGTATAACTCTTCAGGTTTCTAGTGGATTCTCTAGGAATTCAATCATGGTGTGAGTAGGCTGCTACATTTTGTAGTGGAGGCTGAACATATTAATTCATGTGTGTGCTTTGTTTCTCTTTCGTTTTTGCTTTCTAGTTTGTTTAGTTTTGATATCAAAAGTTCGAATTTTTGTATCACAAATAGAAAATTAAAAAAGAGTTTTAGTGAGTAGATTTTGATCTATAGATCTGGTCATATTTTTGAAAAAGAAATCATTATACAAGTTCAAAAACCATGCCATAACTCTTGAACACAAGATACTCGAACTGTAAAGTTCCAAATTTGAGGACGATGAACTTGTGGTTAAGTGGTAGTGGCGGATATGAAATTTTAAAGAGTCCGAAAGTTTGTTTTACCTGCTATGTGAAACTATAACACATGTTCTTAATCAACTCTACATAGATATGAATCTGTGTTCGACTCATATTTTAAATACTCAAAAGTAAGAGTCTATCCATGAACTACACCATCCCTCAAACAATAATCAAATCTCCTCCCCATAATATTTGGAAACTCTTGAATTACCAAATGTTCCAAATTCTAACGTGGAAACGAGAAGAGTTTGAGATTGGCAAAGTTGGAATCCACCTAAAAGTTCAAAAGTATATAATTAAAAAATCAGAAAGTAGAGAGAAAAACGAAAAAGGAAAAGAAAAAAAACGAAAACCGAACACATGGGTGAGGCAGGAAGCAGAGACAATAAGACAGTTCCAAAGAGTTACAAGTGTTGTCAAATTGAACTCATCACTTCTTCGCTTTATTTGAACGTGGAAAGATTGATTCCACTCCTTCCTTTCCTTTCAATCCCTTTCAATATTATTAGCTCTCTTCTAGGTTTACATATATTACTCAATTCATTCTCTGCTTAATCATTTTTTTATTTCTTAAATCTATATTATTGGTGTTTAAGGAGTCTCTTTATGCACCACAAATCACAAACTTTAACTATAATATATTATGTAAACCACGTTATATGAGATACGTCTTCTAGAATAATATCGAAACATAGGGTTTAGTTAGAAGGGAATATAATCTAAACAAATATTGTGATGCTTAAATCAAAGTGCAAGATCGCTAGCATCATCTACTTATTCGTCAAATTAAAAGTGTAATAATTTGTCAAGGTTCGTCATGCAGACGCTAGAGGTTATTATATTGAATTCGATTAATAATTGGTTTGTCCATTAAAGAGGAAGGTTTTTCTGTTATATCTTGGTTTCCGTTTTTCACGTACATAATATAATAATAATATGATTAAAATGTTTGCATATTGCAGAAAGTAGAGGGTAAAGAAGAGGGATGACCTTATTTTCTGGGCTCCCGTAGTATCGTTACACGTGTCCTCATTACCGACCGGTCCCCGCTTTGAGGGTCGAGCTTTCCATTAGTCTTGTCTTTTTGACCATTTTATTTTCTTTCTTATTTTTTTTTTGTCAAATTATCTTACTTCTATATATTCACTCACTTGCACTATATATATGTAATATAATACATTTAGTAAAGAACATAAACGGGTGATAATAACTCGAACCATCAATTTCTCCTCCTCTGGTCGATTGAGTAAGGGAGTGCATCCATCGGATCCCAGTGATGCCGATTACTTTTTAACTAATCTGTCGTCTCGCAACTACTCACCCAATAACAGTCTCGTTCGGATTTTTAATTTGTTTCTTTTTAACACTTCAACTCACATCAACTTAATACTCATGAACATGTCTGGTTCTTGGGTTGTGCAACAAGTGCAAAAACACATTGCCTAAAAACTTTATTAAATATTTTTTTAATACATTTTAAGGCCCATATTTTTCTAAGAAAAAAGTTACTTAGAAGTAGAGAATATTTTTCTCAATTGAACTGTACCGTAAATTTTGTAGAGTCATGCTTGCTTACGAATACTAGCAATAGATTTCCTCCTAAATCATTTATGTTTAAGAGATCACCTCACAACTTTCTGTTAACGATAAAAACTCTGAAACTCATCAGATCCAGCGTTAATCGTTGCATGCAAACATAGTTGGAGATCCAAAGTAAACTGATCTTGGGGTACTATGACCTCCTAGCATTACCGTACTTTGTATTAAGCTCACGATGCAACGAAACCAAGAATTGGGGGCTTCAATGGTGGAAGCAATGGAATCAATGGCTATCTCAGACGATATCACAACTGATCTTCCACCAGCTGAAAATTACTCCACAAATACTGATAATCAACACATTTTGAGCGGACATCTGTCAAAGTCAAAGCAACAGAACACCGCGAGAATGGCGAATGCAAAATAAAATTCAAGGTATTATAATCACTAGAGAGACATTTCAATTCAAATTCTCCTCAAAAGAGACCTTAACAATGGGAAGTACATGGGGCATATGGAGCTTTGGGGACTAGGGTGTGATTGTTGCTAAGAAGGATGAATCTTTCACACTACAAAAGCTGGAAATCAATGTGGATCCATCTACTCAACATCCCCATAGAACACTATACTTTGGACCTCTTTTCAGTTGTGGTGAACTCTCTTGATGAAGTTCTTGAGGTAGATTATGATCATGACAGAACTCACTTGATAAAGTATGTCCGTGTTAAAATTATGTTTGACACCAATAACCCACTTCGACAATCAAGAATCTTCAGGTTACCTACGGGGAAAGAAATAACGTTAAAATTTGCATATAAAAGGATGAGGTAAAAATGCTTCTTATGTTGTCACATATCCCACGAGAAAACAACATGTCCAACATTCACACAGCCAACTACTATGAAACTGGAACCATCAAATGAAAGGAAAGAAGCTAACCACACAAAGGACAGTGACACAGTTAACACGCTCAATCAACACAAGGTCCAACGTAAACATGCTGGAAGTATTAAGAAACCTCAAACTTTTTCTTGAAAAAGAGTCACTCTCTGAACATATTTTACAAGACACCAAGCTAAACAACTTCATCTCAACACTGAATAATACAAAGACTAGTCAAAGCTTGATCACCACAGCCTCATAGCAGGCAATCATGGCAATCAAGAATACAATTCATACTCATAAGCTAATAGATCTGAGATATACTTACCAACTAAAACGATCCACCAAAGAACGGCCCCTGAAGATCAGAGACTCTCTGGAACATGCTAAATCAGAAGACAATATATCTGAACATGAAGAAGCAGTGAGTCTATCAAAGAAAATAAAACCCTACCCCTAACCAGCTCCTCGTACTCCTCTGCGAATCTAAAAATTTGTCAGGTGGCTCCTCTAAAGCCACGCGTTTCACATTTATTATACTCAGTTGGAATTGTCAAGGCTTGAGGAACACCGGGAAAATTTTACGCCTCAAAGAAATAAGGCTTCACTTATTTTTGGGCGTCTTGTTCCTTATGAAGACCAAGAAGAACAATGGATTCGTACAATCAGTTAAAAATGATGGGATACGATAAATGTCATACTGTAGAACCAGCTAGACTTAGTGGAGGGTTGGCGCTGTTTTAGAAGGATAAACAAGAGATTAAGATACTACAAGCTGACCAGTACCTAACCGATTCAAGAATCAAGATTGGGAATGTGAGCTTATTCTCGACTTTTGTCTATGGAAATCCAAACAGATAATCTATGCCACATGCTAATATCAACTAAAGACTATAACAGAAACAAGAGATGCACCTTCGTTCCTTATAGGAGACTTCAACAAAATTCTCTTAAACGCTGATAAACTTGGTGGACCACAAAACTGGAATCATCATTCAGTAACTTCAAACACATGATAGAAAAAAGTAGTCTTAGAGATATACTTAGCTCTGGTCCTCACTTCTCATGGACAAGACTGGGACATTACCATTGGATACAAAGTAGAATACACAAAAGCTTTGGAAATGCAGATTATCTATTACTCTTTCCTTAATCCAACACAAGATACTTGGAGTAGATGGATTCTGACCATAGACCACGACTCACCTACATTGTTAGCAACACACACCGGTTCCAAAAAACGCATCTACTTTGATAGAAAGTGGACTCATAGAAAGGACTTCAAAAACATCATCCGCCGGGGTTGGGCTTGTAGCTCGCATCACACGTGGAAGAAAGAGGCCAACACTAGTTATGCCAACAATTTGGAAAGGCTGAAACACATGTTAGAAGCGGAGACCAGAAAACTTCATCTCGGATCAGGGCTTCTCCATAATCTAAAAGTGCAAATGGAACACCAATGCAGAGAGGAGGAATGTTACTGGAAACATAAAAGCCAAGAGAAATGGTTAGCAGAAAGTGATAACTATACAAAAAAAATTCATAGCTGTGTCAAATACCTAAGGCTACATAACCAAATATTTAGTCTCTAAGACACTAACAGTTGCACTCACTACACGGAAAAATCCAAGGGTATAATTGTAAAAAATTTCTTCTCCACTTTTTTCAAATCATCGCAGCCATCAGATCTCAATGAGCTGCTACAAAGTTTCCTTTCTAAGGTTTCCCCAGATATGAATGCAATGCTCACTGTAGAGGTTACAGACAAGGTGATCAAAAAGGTGATATTTAGCATACGTGGTGATAGCGCGCCTAGCCCAGATGGACTCACTGAAGCCTTCTTTTAGTCTTAGTGGTCAATCATTATCGAAGACATAAAAACTAACATCAAACAAGTCTTCAAGATTGGAAGATTCCCACAAGACTAGAACTACACAAACATTGCTCTAATCCCCTAAACCCAACAACCAACTCTCATGATATATTTCAAACCCATAAGTTTGTGCTTAATACTCTACAAGTCGTTGCCAAAATCTTGGTGCACAGGTTAAAGCTTATCCTCCTTCTCATAATCTGTGATACACAGGGAGCCTTCGTTTCTGGAAGATTGATTTCAAATAGGATCCTCCTTGCTCATGAAGTCTTCCATCACCTACATACCAATAAAAACGGACAACGAACTTTATGGCGATCCAAACTAATATGTCCAAGGCATATGATAGGTTAGAGTGACCATTTTTACAACAAATACTAACACGCATGGGTTTTGATTCAAAATGGATTAAGATGGTTATTTACTGCGTACCTGTGTCCCATACTTGGTGATTATTAACAGAGAAATTCATGGTATGGTACAACCTCAAATGGGGTTGAGACAAGAGGTTCCTTTATCCCCATTTGTTTCTATTATTTCCACTGAATCACTGATCCAAAGACGCAACCGAGCAGAGCAAAAATTGTTTATTACAAATCATCAATTTCACCACGTTGGACCATCTCTACAACACTTGTTGTATGCTGATGATAACCTCTTCATTTCAAAGCCACATCATAAAAAGAAACAATACTCAGAGATATCCTCCAAACCTGTGAACGAATCTCATGACAGAGAATCAATTACATGAAGTCTTCAATTAGCTTTGGCTCAAAAGTAGAAGATGATACGAGCAAGGAGATGAAGACTATCCTCAGTATTCATAGAAACCACGAGATTGAGACATATCCTTGCCTCTCTAATTGTTTCAAAGGCTCAAAGAAGGAGATATTCAAATTCCTATATGAAAGTATGAGATCAAGAACTAACAGTTGGTGGAATAAAACCATATCATTCAGTGGAAAATGACTCTACTTAAATTAGTGGCTTTGGTGCTCCTAGTATACACAATGTCATATTTTATGCTCTCCGAGGACCAGTGCAAAAAAAACTAACCAGTGGAATGGTTTCATACTGGTGAAATTCAAATGCAGTACAAGATGCGTATCAGGTTTTAACCTTAAGCTATATACTGCAAGTGCACAGCAAATCGAGTAGTAATCTAGGGATCGTATCCACAAGGACCAAATTATCACACTATCAATTCTGAAACTAAACTAGAGCTAAGACAATTAGAAGATTGGTTGCAAACAAAATCAAAACAAAATTAACGAATAACAATAAATGATTAAAACATCAAGCTTAGAAAGTTCTTCGGGACACAAGGAATTCGAACCAGGAAACTATTCAGGCAACATTCATTCAACAATCTCGACTCAGACATAAATTTATAACCAACCCACTCTCGTGGTATCAATCACTATATCCAACAACCTAGTGGTCCTAACTCTTGTTAGTAGCAGGAAACTAATATGCATTATCGATCAGGTCTGATAAGTCCACAATCAACCTTAACATCAGCTATTGCGGTTAAGGATTGATTGCTCACCTAAAGAGGATCCAATTTACTAACAACTTTTTCGAATGTTAGTTAATCTAATATCATAGAGTAGTTAGCTACTATAATCTAAGCCTAAAGTATATCAATTAGGTGGAGAACACATCAAGCAATTCCTATTTGTTCCTAATTCAATAATTCCCTGCAATCCTAGAAAATCCTAAACTTGATTTGGGAACTACTCATACATGGTGAAGAAGAAGATCATATTGCAAAATATATTGAAAAGCATAAAAGTTAATTGTATTGAAAATATGAGGGTTCAGAAGTCTTCTCCAATGGTGTAAGGATCGAAATCTCTCTCCCAAAATCTCAAATACAGGTTGTTCTCACGTAATGAACCTCTCTCTAAAACATAATGAAAATTGGTCTTATATAGGTTCTAAAAATATAGATGTAAAACAGGAAAATTAGGTTTTTGTCCTTGTCAGCTTTGCTGATCGATCGATCAAGGATGGTTATCGATCGGTTAAGGCCAATTACTTGATCTTCAATAGGTGTTGGTCGATCAGTAGATCGAGCGTGCCTCTTGCTGAACAATCAAGGATCGATCGATCAAATGTGGTGATCGATCGATCGATCAAGACTCTGAAAATCTACATATTGCTCTAATTCATCCTTGGTCAAGCTTTAAGGGCATAATTCGAATTTAACCTGTTTTTCACCTGAAAAGACTCTATAGAGGAAACAAAAAATCTGAAAAGATGCGAATTAATAAGCTTTAAACCGATAGAAATGAGGTATATCAATTCCCCCAGACTTAGCTTCTTGCTTGTCCTCAAGCAAATAAAGAAAAGATTGAAAGAAATATTCCACTCCATATAACTCATTCGTTATTAGGATCACTGCATATCAATCGCATAGTAAACCACACAACACTTACCTGTCAGAATTGAGACCACCTTGTACTTCTCCCAAACTTAGCTTCTTTCCAGTTAGACTCCATAATCAACATCAAAATACCCAAATGGACCATACCGACTTCCTAATCATCTAAGTGATGTCTCATCAAGGGAGTATCGATCAATGAACACGTGGACTCATCATCAGCCTTTACCTGAGTACAAGACTATCTTCTTATGGTTCATTTCCTCATTCCATTTATTTGCAGTCAATTTCTCCCTACTTACCTAGGGTACCATTTTATTTTTTATTGGTTGTCCAACCAGATATCTCCTTACTTACCTAGGGTATCATTTTATTTTTTCAACTGGTTGGTTCTTTAGCAACTCAAAGAATGAAAGAAAAATGGCTTCATTAGAACAAAATTTTCGTCCTTGTAAGTCAGGTTAAAGTTGAAATCGGCATAGATTTTTTGAATACATGAAAATCAATATTTGTCAATGAGAAGATGCTTTGTCTCTAGGTTTTCCAATAGTCAATCGATCCCTGAAAAACAAGCATTGATGGTATTTAGTTCATGACATGCAACAATCCTCAAAATCATAGTTCTAAGCAATCGGTTTATAAACATCAAAAAGTCAACAAGTAATCAAAAAGTGCATTAGTAACACTGAGCATCCTCCCCCAGACTTATTTCGCACCGTCCCGGTGTGAGAACAAGAATGAAGAAGAAAAACTCGCACAAAGGTAACAAAAATCAGGAATGTTAGAGATGTAGAGAGAAACTAATAAACCTGGGACCCTTGATCGATCGATCTCCATTGTGAGCGATCGGTCTTAGCTTTTTCGACCATTGGATTGACTACAAATCGATCGATAGCACTTAATGCTTAGAGTATTCAATCGATCATTCAAGTTGGCATGATCGATCACTGAATCATGCGCTAGTTGTATGGTCCGGAGGATCGATCGATCTATATCCACTAGATCGATCAACAGCTCGCGTGCAATCATATTTCTATCCTTGATTGATTGATCACCTGGTGGATCGATCGATCGCAGCCTTTTTCCTGAAATGACAGCAAAAACAAGAACGAAAGAATGCAAAATGAAATTGAAAACTTACTAGTGGGTTTCCTCCCACTCAGCGCTTTTTTAAAGTCATTAGCTTGACTCAATCGCCTTTTAGGTGTCGGGTGGTTCCTCTGGAGGAACTGTTCCTCCCTCAATCGGGCTAGGGTCCGTAATGCGCAGCTTCAGGCATGGATCATAATCCATAAACTCGATGCTTGTAGTATCGAGCAACACCATAGCTCCACAAGGCTTAACGTCCTTAACAGTAAAAGGTTCTGACTATCCAGGTTTTAGATCACCTTTAAAAAGCTTAGAACAAGAGTTGAACAAAAGAACATAAGTATTAGTGATTACATCTTGATCAAGGATATGATTTTCTGAGGGAGCTAAATCTAGAGTATCATCATAGAAACTGCCATCCTTTTTAGCTGTTGGAATCTTTGTTATACTCTTTACACAATCAATTACACCACAAAAACCGCCATTGGATGTCCTGATAGGATAGGAGACCTTTCTATTGATCTTTTCAAGGATCACTCTCTTGTTGATGAAGTCAACTTTTACTCCAGCTGTACCCAAAAATGGTCTTACCAAGATTAGTGGAAGTGCACTGTCTCGTACCATCTCTACAACTGTAAAATTTGTTGGTACTAGACAATCTCTAACCATAAGCGGGTAATCTACCCATTTCCCTCGCGAGTGCTTTGTACAAGCATCTCCTAATGAAATGGAGGTATAGTGATGCTGCATATGTTCAACTTCCATCTTCTTCACTATCTCGAATGATATAACATTTACGCTTACACCTGAATCACATAGAGCATCATCGAATTCTAATTCGCCAAGAGTACAAGGAATGGTAAACTCTCCTTGATCTTCCATCATAATGAGTATTTTTGGTTCAGACGATGTCATGCACACTTGACCGTGTAACTCTAATACCTCTTCGACTTTCTCTATATTATCCATAATTGCCTTGATATATTCCACATGCATTGGAACTTAAGACAGACTTTCCACCATCATCAATGGTACTCCAACCTTTTCCAAGTCTGCCTGTATCCTTGAGAAGACCTTTTTAGTGCTGACGACTTCTGGGAAGGGAATTTGTGGCTCATAAGCACGAGGTCTAAGAGGATCGGGTTGCTTCTTCCTTGCTCTACTAGGCCTTTTCGGCTGCTCCATGTTAGCAATTGAAACATGTTTAACCTTTTCAAAAACAGCCTACTTATGCATGTTAACCTCATCAGCCCAATTCTCATACGCTACTCCACCTTTTAGGAAACGTATAATAGGCTTATCGACCTCTCTGCTATAGTCATAATTAGAGATAATGACATTGCAAGATTCCATGTGATTCTTCTCACTCTTTCCTGGTTGTGCTTCTTGAAGCCTTGTCAGTGCTTCCATAGTTTGAGCAACTTGAGTATCCAGTATCTTCACATGAGTGCATACTCCTTCAAATTTGTTGTTGAGGTTATTGTATACATCATCGATCTTTGCATCGATCTTCTGTAAAGCTTTTTGCTGCCCTTGTGAAAACTATTAGATTAGAACCTTGATATCATGTTGGAGGTTCCTAGGGGGCTAGTTGGAGCTTAATACTGTGGCTGAGCTTTCTGCTGAAACAGTCTGAAAGGCTGCTGAAAGTTGTTGCAAGGATTCTGCATGAACGGTGTCTGAAAATTTGGACTGAAATCCAATTGTCCCTTATTTTGCACGAAACTTGAACCATTTTGATATCCAATTGCTTACCTGACCCATTGATCAACATATCCAACTTGGCATTCACCTCATTTATCCGAGAATCAACACTCTTCACTTGTACAGATCGATCATATTCGAGACTATGATAACCCAAGCTAGCAGCCAAGTTCTCAAGCTCCTTAGTGTTAGTCATAAAGTCTCCATTGCTGGCAGCGTTTAGAGACTTCTTGTAGTCACAATCAACTTCTTCATAGAAGATACTCAAAATCTGCTCATCAGAGTACCCATGATGTGGACAATCTCTATGGTACTCTTGGAATCTCTCCCAAGCCTCACAAAAGGACTCACCAACTTGCTGCTGCTGAAGGTAGTGATCTTGTTTCTCAGCATAGCAGTCTTAGAATTGATTTAGAAAAGCTGCTCTAACTTCTTCCCACGTTTTCAATGAGCCTGGTGGAAGGGACTTAAGCCATTTTGATGCCTTGTCAGCCAAAGAGTAATGGAACAATTTGCACTTGATATAGTCCTCAGGGACTTCGTTAGACTTCAATAAACTACACAAATCCTCATAGTCTTCAATATGGTCCATGGGGTTCTCAACTGGTAAACCACGAGAAATATACTGCTTGATCAGCTCAATCATCTGAGGCTTGATCTCATAGTCTTTTCCTTGCAAAGGAGGAATAACGATGGCAGACCTGTTCTGATCGAACCAATGGCGTGTCCAAGTCGCCTATGGTACGACGATGTGGCTGAGAATTTGGTTGTTGCTGCATCTGTTCTATTTGTTGTACCAACTGCGCAACTGTAGCAGTGCCATCTTGACCCTAATGGTCATCAGAGTTAGCTGGAAGATCTGTAGGATCGCACATTGCACCTGAAACACAAAAGAAACAAAAACAAAAACTTAAATAAAAGAAGACTTAGACTAAAATTTGATTTAAGATCGAAAGGCAACAATATTGGTCCCCGGCAACGGCGCCAAAAACTTGATGCGTATCAGGTTTTAACCCTAAGCTATCTACTGCAAGTGCACAGCAAATCGAGTAGTAATCTAGGGATCGTATCCACAAGGACCAAATTATCACACTATCAGTTCTGAAACTATTTAGAGCTAAGACAATTAGAAGATTGGTTGTAAACTAAATCAAAACAGAAGTGACGAATAACAATAAATGATTAAAACATCAAGCTTAGAAATTTCTTCGAGAAACAAGGAATTCGAACTAGGAAACTATTCAGACAATATTCATTCAACAATCTCGACTCAAACATAAATTTATAACCAATCCTCTCTCGTGGTATCAATCACTATATCCAGCAACCTAGTGATCCTAACTCTCTTTGGTACTAGGAAACTAATATGCATTATCGATCAGGTCTAATAAGTCCACAATCAATCTTAACATCAGCTATCGCGGTTAAGAAATTATTGCTCACCTAAAGACGATCCAATTTCCTAACAAGCTTTTGGAATGTTAGGTAATCTAAGATCATAGATTAGTTATCTACTCTAATATAAGCTTTTAATATGTCAATTAGGTGGAGAACACATCAAGCAATTCCTATTTTTCTTAATTCAATAATTTCATGCAACCCTAATAAATCCTAAACATGATTTGGGAACTACTCAGACATGGTGAAAAAGAAGATCATATTGCAAAATATATTGAAAAGCATAAAAGTAAATTGTATTGAAAATAAGAGGGTACAGAAATGGTGTAAGGATCAAAATCTCTCTCCCAAAATCTCAAATACAGGTTGTTCTCACGTAATGAACCTCTCTCTAAAACATAATGAAAATTGGTCTTATATAGGTCCTAAAAACATAGGTATAAAATAGGAAAATTAGGTTTTTGTCCTTGTCAGCTTTGCTGATCAATCGATTAAGGATGTTGATTGATCGATCAAGGCCAATTGCTCGATCTTCAATAGGTGTTGGGTGATCACTAGATCGAGCGTGCCTCTTGCTGAACAATCGAGGATTAATTGATCAAGACTCTAAAACTCCACATATTGCTCTAATTCATCCTTGACCAAGCTTTAAAGACATAATCCAAATTTAACCTCTTTTCTACCTGAAAATTTTTTATAAAGCAAACAAACAATCTGAAAACATGCGAATTAATGAGATTTAAACTGATAGAAATGAGGTATATCAGTACACTAGAAAATTTCAAGGGTGTCCTGGAAGAAACTCTGTAGAACTAAAAAGGATGGAGGTCTGAGTTTTAAGGATATTGTTATCTTAAGTCAAGTTCTATTAGCAAAACAAGGCTGGAATACTCACTCAACCTTCAACCTTGCTTGCTAGAGTGTACAAATATCGATACTTCAGAAATGTATATTTTCTACAAAGCTCCAATGGCTCCCAACCATCATACGCTTGACAGAGTATTCTTTATGGAAAAATTCTACTATCTAAAGGGTTGTTACGTCAGATAGGGAATGGCAACCCCACTCACGTTTGGACTAACAACTGGCTACTTGACCAGCCAAGACCTCCCGTTAGCAAGGAACTAGGCTTTAGTGTCTACCTAAAAGTTAGTGACCTGAAACAAGGTTGTGGACGGAACATTCAAAAACTTAGAGACATTATTCACCCAAACGATGTCAACATAATTATACAGTTCCCACCTTGTGTTTTTGAAGAAGATTTTTGAATATGGGGGTACACTATATCATGCAAGAACATCATCAAAAAGGGCAACTGGATAGCAACACTATACAAAATCATGATATACTCTTTGAGTTAATACCAATAAATCATGAAAATATCCTCAAAGAGAAGATTTGGAAGCTACAAGTTCCATCAAAGATACAATTATTTCTCTAGAGAGCTCATTCTGGTTCCCTCACATTTCAAAAATGATTAAAGCAAAAAGGAATTAGAGTGAATGACACATGAAAAATATGTAGGAACACTAGGGAATCCATCAATCATATGTTCTTCACCTATTAAAAAGCTCATCAGATGTGGTCACTATCAAACTACCCGACTCCGAGAGAAGGTTTATCAAATATATCTATCATGGCTAACTTCTCACATCTCCTCAATAATACCCAAAAGTTATATAGTTTGATGCTTGCAAAAGAAATCTTTCAGTGGATACTCTCATCTATCTCGAAAGCATGAAATGTATGCATCATGAAAAAGAAAAGTTCTAACCTCAACAGATGATAACAAATTGCTATCAAGAGGCAAAACTTTGGGAGAAAGTGAAGCAGAAGCATAAGTATCTTCACTCCTCACAACTGAGAGAGGATTCCTCAATACGAGATGTCACAAAAACAAATTCAGAATTCATAGCTTATTGGAAGGTACTTTGGAAGGCTAACGATTCCCTCTATGCTGGAGCTTGGATACTCATGAATTTTCATGACCGGTCAGTCATTCATGCTTGACATACTTTCACTAAAGAACCAACAAGATTACGTCTAGAGGTATTGAGCCTACATTGGCTCTTAGAAAGCCTCATGGATATTTGAATCAATTCTGTGGAGGTCCACTAGAGAATCATTCATTGATCCAAACCTTACAACAGCCACACCTTTGGCCCAAGTACAAAGGTTGGACCCAACCCACACTAGACTTAATGAATGGCTTTAGAAACATTTATCTGGCCCACATTAAACCTACACACAACTCTTTGGCGACCAGGCTTGCTCAAAGCATCTTGCGTGAGGTAAGGTATAATGACTAAATTGGTTGTGGTCTCCCTAGTTAGCTAGTATAGGCAGAGAAGAACACAAATAGAGACATTTATGAACCTACTTCATCAAGGAGGCATGAGCTTGACTTCAGTTAGTAACCCTCATTTACATCTACACATCACGACTTTTCAAATCTCATCTTTTGTCTTCTTTCCTTTGCTTTTTCGACTTGTATTCTCTTTAACCTTTTATGTTTGTCCCTTTCCAAAAAAGCTTGCAATGCCTCCATTTCCTCCTCGAGGTACCAACTTTTTTCTCCTTTCTCATTGGCGAACATTCAAAATATTCCTTTTGCCACTATACCCCTTCAACCTTTCTGCAACTCCCCAAACCATTATAACACCTTACGTAAAAATACCTCTCCTTTAATCATCATTAGCATCTATACTCCTCTAAAATAACCCATACACATCTCCCACTCTGCCACATGGCCGACTATGACATTATCAACCAATCAGGAGATCCTAATCTTTTCGAGTATATGGTTTATGGCCAATATATCTATGTACCAGAGCGCCAGCTGCCTACTCACATGTCATTTTCATGCATTGGCCAATAAATCCTTGAACATTGAATGTTGTGAAATGTCTCATGCGAATACTCTCAAGCCAACCAAAATGATTACCAACTCATCTATAAATGTTATGAACAAGAACTCACCTTCAAAGTGCGATAACAACACCTATCAGCGGTCTCAAAGATTCACGGTTCTAACAATGAGCAGCAACAACTGAAATGCGATGAATCACCTTCACCTAGGAAGACAAGATCAGAGGTCTACATTCCTTTGCACGCGTATGCAGGTGTCTTGGCAAGGAAAAAGATAAGTTTGATTGCTCACCCACTTCATCTGCATAAATAGAACCTGCATGAGCTCATTGAGGAGCTACCAAGACAGTGGCGGATGGAATCATCAGTGTATGGGAGGATCATTGATATCTCCGACAGACTAAATTATTTTAAACTAATTCGTGTTTACAATAGTGGCAGAGTGATGATTCATTTCTATTACGAACTTGTCTCTGGTCTCTATCTAGGTGCCAACATCTCACACACTCTACAAGCCATTGCTTACACCAAACAATGCCATCTAAATACCTCAACTTCCTAGCTCCAGAGATTAGTTCCAAACTTCCAATACAACAACTACCAATAGCGCTGATCAGTTTACACAAACTCATTGCAAACTCAACCTCCATCTCGAGTGGAAGCATATACTCACAAAACATACCTGCTAATCAACAATGACAATGTTACTTTTGCATACATCTTTGACTAAATATTAGCTAACGAGAACAATGACATCGCCACTGGAAACATTGAGCAAGACTTGGCAGCAAATAGTGATCAACAATCAACTGTTGAGGCTTTGTCTACTGTTGATGAGGTTGGCCCCTCCGCACGCAAAGCATCAAAAAACTTGTAACTTACTATCTCCCCAAGCCATTTCTTGATTCTATGGAATAGGAAAGTGCTTTCTAGTTAATGTCTATTCTTCTTTTAGTTGAGTCAGTTGTTTAGTCTTCACAATTGGTTTTCTTTGTCAGTTGCCTGTCTTTTTTGATCTTTTGGTTTTGAGTCAGTTGTAGTTGGTTCTCAAATGGATGTCAAGCTTAGTTTTGAATATCAAATTTCCAGTTAAAAAATAGTAATACAAAGATCTTGAGTCGTTAATGATCCTGATTTTCTTGTACTTTATTAGTTTTTTTGTTAAACAATAATTAAATTGACAATTCTCGATCCATAGTCACATATTTTTTTAATTGGAATTAGTTGAGATTCAAAGTCACCACGTAGTGCCCAGCTATATCAGATGCAAGTCAACTGGGTCACCTGCTTCTTGGTTGTACTTTATTAGTTTAATGTTAATATTTGTAAGATTATATATCTTTTTTGGTAATAAGGATGAGGTTTAAGTTTTTGGATTTAATGACTTCTCTGAATTCAAAACCACGAGTTACTAATACAAGATAAATGACATAAATTATCCTTCGTACAAAATATTGAACTCAGAACGTCTATAAATTTTAACTATTAGTCGACCATAGTAATGGTATAGTGTATATTTAGATATGTATGTTGTGGATCATATGATATAAATTGTATAGCTTAAGTATATTATTAGGTTAAAACCAATATATGTATGTATATATAAGGCTGTGGTGTCATATGAATAAGATGAAAAATCTTTTCCTAATATTGTTACATGATATTAGAGCAGAAAAAATTCTTTTTTTTTCTCTCACGGCTCTTTTCTTCTACGATTCAATCTATAAATTTTTTTATTCTCATCATTGGTTGACTAATCAACAATGACTGAGTCCTTTACTACTATTGATGCTACATCTATAATCTTTCTTAATTCTTTCTGGCCATGAGATCAAGTTCACTCCAAAGCTTTGATCTAGAGATCTTTTTTTTTTCTTTATCTCTTGATTATTTTCAAGCCTAATGTTTTTTCTATTCTAGTTTTTCTCTATTCTCTTCTACAATTTTCTATAATTTCTATCCTTTTTGTTCACATCTTATACAGTGACGATTAAACCATCTACAACAACTACAGAAACAACATCTATTTGGAATCCCTATCTTGTTTGATAGATCTCCGCAAACTCTATGATACCTGATTGATCCATAAAACCAATATTTTAAAGATATGTTCAATCTCACACATGCTACCATATATAAGCTTGTCGGAGGGTATCAGGTCATATTGAACCATATAATATAAATGTATAGTTTAATTATATTAAAACTAATCTATGTACATATATATAAAGCTGTGACCATCGTATGAATAAGATGATAAATCTTTCCTCAATATCGTTAGATATGTTGTTCCATAACATGAGAAGAGTACTATATAAGTGGAGTATATCGTGGTTATATTTTTTATGACAAAATCTTATTTAATTACGAATATATATATATATATATGTATATATAAAAATAAAGTAAAATATATTTTATCTTAGAATGGTATATCATCACCTACTATTAAATTAACCTTAAAATAAATCATTATTAAAAACAAATTTTAAATTTCAAACTATAATGTAAAACAAATGATATATTTATTAGGTAAATATAAATTGAAATTTTAATCATAAAAAATATAATATAAAAATCTACTTCTTATAATTTTTCTTTTACGAATACATTAAAATTAAATTTTTGTAGCATATATATAAATGTATATAAATTCAAATGTGCTTTCTTTTTAGAGTTTCACATCATCAGTTACTATTAAATTAACCTTTTAATTCTAAATAATTATTAAAAACAAATTATAAATTTTAAACTCTAATTTAAGACAAATGATAAATTTATTGGATACATATAAATTAAAATTAATATCACAAATAAAAAATATAATATAAAAACCTACCTTTTATAATTTTTCTTATATGAATACATTAAAATTAAAACTTCTTATCAATTTGTTACAAAATTGCTATATAGATTATTTACGAATATAAATTATGTAGACTATTTATGAATATAGTTACGCTGAATATCTTTATACGAATATAAGTGAAGATGAATATTTTTAGGAAGCCGAAAATTCATTTGTAATGTTTAAGTATTGTAATATATTTTGAATGTGATGTCTTCTCATGTACCCATATTCAATATGTGTTAAAAATAATTTTATACTTAATGAAAACACAATTAAATTACCTTGAGTAATGATAATTTTACTCACTATATTATCTTTAGTCGTCAAATATAACTTATTCCTCTTATTTTTTTTATAAATCAAGATTTGATAATTCTAACTTACCATTTACATCTAATAAAATTTCACTTTTTCAGACTTCCATCAAATTAATATTATAACCTCTCATCCCTTGATCATATGTAAAAGTTGATTAAAGCTCTCAACATGTTACAAAAAATTTCGATTTTACAAAGAAGGTAAAGTCAAAAAAGATGGAGAATTTATGAGTTTTGATATTATTACTTTTTGACGAAAATGTATTATGACTTCAAGAATTTACGTACAAATAAGTACTCAATTAAGTGATAAATTTCAAAAAACTTTTTTACTATTGTAGTCCCGACCTTCGGCCGGATCACTAAATAGTACTTAAATAAAAAGATGGGATCTGCCTAACTCTTGTCCTAATGAAAATTATATGCATAAATAAATAAATGTCACATGGGAACACTCTTATAAAAGCCAGTGCCACACAATGGGGAGCCAAATTACTATTTACGTGTCTGTCGAACGAATCTGAACAACGTGAACTGTGTAACAACCAAGCATTTATATTTATTTATTCAATTCTAAAGTATTTTTCTTAAATCATATTTCCTCTATTTTTTTATAGTTGATGTTTTAGCTATTTCACACATATTACAAAATTATTAACTTTTTTATTTTTTCTAAACAAAATAAAGTTTATCACAAATTCCAAAATACTTTAACCAATCGCAAATTAATCTGCAGAATTTAAAGAGTCAACAATACCAAAAATGCAATAAATTTTGCATAGAAATCTTAAAACATAGAAATAATTTTTTTCCTAAAACATTAACTAATAAAGAAGGCAGAGGGAATACTACATTGGTGATTGATGCAAGAAACAAAAAAAAACACAGTGTACTATATATTAAATAGCAATATTGCATCCATGTGAATATTAGCCATATATATATATATATATCAGTTGGAAAATTACATACACGCTAATTAATAGCTGACCGACTATCTTTCGTACCGGATTAGTTTTGATATATACAGAAACTTAAACTAGAACAAAAATAAAGTCTAACGATATACCAGAACCAAACAATGAATGTCGGGAAAAAAACAATTTTTTTTGTTTGTTAATATTGAATTATAACTGATCGGCCCATTAGCCAAGTTCTTATATAATACAAATGGTGGGACTCGGTCTCTAAATATAAAAGCGCGTCTATCATTAATAGAATTACCACCTGTCACTAAAATAAATATCATATACCAAAATTCTCTTTTGTATTTGGCAAATGTTTTGGTTTTTTTTTTTTTTTCAACCGTTAAAATCATAAAATAAATGTTTTGTTATTTGGCAAATGTTTTGTTATACTTAATGTTTTTTTCATGATTGTTATAATTAATGTTTTTTTTCAACATTATGTCATAATTGGTCAGTCCATTAACTAAATTCTTACATAATAAGTGATAAAACTCAATCTTTGGTTGTGTTATGATACATTTTTTAGTAAACTTACCACCTGCCACTAGAATGATATTACTTCACTGTTATAATTGATGTTTATAATTTATAAACTAATATATATATATATATGTATTATTCAAAATCTATTCCTTAATATTAATATTTGGGAAAAAAGTTTTTATTTGTTAATTAACAATTTAATTCATCCACTATATCTAAATATTTTCTAAAGCTAATTTTATTCTCTATTGATTTCTATTTATCCAAGATGAATTCTGTCTGCTTACTCTATTAACGCAATTGTAAAAGTTGAAATTAAATACATCTATTTTGGGAAAATAAAAGCCCACAAGTGAGCAGGTTCATAATCTCTAAGTTATTAGGCTTTTTTCGGTAACTAAACCTATAAAATAGTGGGTTCACCAAAATTTACTACAAAAGTCTATTGAGCCCATAACTAAATTTACAATGTTCAGACTTAATGTGTTCATATGTTTTATATTCTACGTTTGGCATAACTTGCGCCGCACGTCGGATATTGCTATAAATGTTATAAAAGTAAAAGTATAGACGAAGTCAACTCGCAAGCCTTACATGTTAATCATATGTTATTAATCAAGGATTTGTAGATAACCAGTGCGAGTGGATCTCTCACCGATTGCAACCTTATACTTGAGTCCCACTCTGATTCTGAGTCATAACAGAGACTACAACAGAATGTTATGCCGAAGTAACGCAGAGACCTGTGTGAGGCAACTGTGGGTCTTGACGAACACGATAGAGTTTAAGATAATAACAACACCAACAATATTGCAAACATTCATAATCATTTACGATTTTAAGCATCTATACATTGCATCCACATACAATAACTATCTGGAAAGAGAAGTTCGATTCATTAACATGTTTGATCGAATCCAGAAGTGTTACTTACTACGTGTTGTGGTGAGGTGTTTTCGTTGCTCTCTCCAAATCCATCTTGCGATCTTCTCGTAAATTTCTCACTCTCACAAAGCTATTTTGCTGCATAATTGGATTTACAAACAAAACACTTAAAACTCATGTTATATGTAGAAGAAAGCAAGATGGCTTTCCAAAATTTCATGCTTAGAGTAGAAGCTACTAAAAGCACTTACTAGTTGGTTACTTTCATGAGCGAGGATGTCATTCATGCTAAAGAAGAGTAACCTCCACTGGGACATGAGTTCAGATTCTAGTTTTGCAGAACTAACAGAATTTACGGAGGCATGAACATCAGTAGGCCTTTTATCATTCCTTTGCATCAAGTTATTAGCCATTTTCTGACTCTTCTTTAAGGCTGGCTCAGGGGAAAAAACACACATAAACAATGTTCACAAAAAAAATCATGAAGACCTTGCGGTGATTATATAGTTTATATACGAAGATAACTAGGACTTACCAGATAATCGACTTTTGATATCCTGGTACTGAAGATCTGACCAAATATACGCAGCTGAAGCAATCCATTCATAGCAACAACAGAGTTAGATAAATTTATTGGTATAAGAGAAACGATACTCAAGAAAAAAAAGCTGAAGAATCAGGCACCTTTAAGACAGAACGAACACGAGCATGATTTTAGAGAGTCATCACCCATATTCTGGTCAACATTGTCCTTGTTAATGTTTGAGCATCTACTCATTTCAAATGATCTCAAATTCTGACATTGAGGCACTTCCACCCCAATCACCCCCGGTTTGGGGCACTCTGTATTGCTACTTAACACAGCTAAAGCCAGCCCTTCACCAGTGACATCAGTTTGATCTGCATTTAACCCTCGAGCACCGTCTCTATCACCAGGTTCAAAATAGATGTGTTCAGACTTGCTATCTCCACTGGAAATCTCCACCGTAGCATTATGAAATTCCTCAGATTCTTTGCCATCAGAATTACCCATAACACTATTCTTCTCATCAGATAAAAACCCTTCCTTTGCTGTATCGATACGTCTAGCATTTTCCTTTACCAAGTCATCTACAACTATACACAACTTCTTTGAAAACTTTTGTCTCGAATCTTCATGAACAACTTTCTTACCCGGTTCATCTTCAGATTTATGAAGCAAATCACCCAAAATCGACGAAATTCCTCTCTTGGCTGGAAGATTGGTCAAATCACGCAAAGCGCGTCCGGTGTCCGAATCCGACACTAATTTACCGCTATCTTCGGACATCTTCAAAATCACCCAACAAAGAAAAGCAAAAAATATTTATTCAATTTCAAACAAGTAATGAAGTTTAAAAAAACTGATTTCTTTTCAATAATGAACCCTAAAAACTCAATTAAAACGGAAAATTTAGTCCCGAAGAAGAAATTCAACAAAAACCCTTAATTAAAAACTCAATTTCGCAACCAGAAATAAACCAGATGCAGAAAGAAAAGAAATACGACACATTGAATTACGAGGACGGTGAAATGGATGACTAACCTAGAGAGATTGATAGGAACCGTCGGTGGATAACTCAGCAGGATCTGATGAGGGAAATAAATTAGGGTTTTTGATTTGTTGAGGCGGGAACCGTGCGGAGTTTCCGATCTCGATTTTGCTCCTTTTTTAAAATCGCGTTTTCCGAAATATAATAGAGCGGGGGGTCCCACTACTTACTGGGACTAAAATAGTCTCAATAATACTATAATGATAAGCCCACTAGAATTTATTGGGTTTAGAGTCCAGACAAATGACACAACATTTATGAGGTCATATGCATTAAACTTTAAGAAATTAATAAATGTGTGATTGTAAAACAGAAAAAAGTAGCAGAATATTAATAACAAAATTGTGTAAACAAAGATCAATCACAGGAGTGACAAAAAAAAGAAAAAAGACAAAAGCTCAATCACACATCATTTTTATGCAACACACAATCCAAAAAGAATTTAATTGGATAAAAGCTTTGGGGAAATAAAAGTTTGCGTCTTACTCTCTCGATTGCAAACTTGGATTAGGAGACGAACACAATTAGTTTCCTTAGGTAGAAAGCTTCTGATGTCAGCTCACACGAAAGCTTAGTTATGATGGTATTGGTGATAGTAGTGATATCAGTATTCCCCAAAATCGCCGCTTACCATCTTATGCTTTGCTTTCCATCTTATGCTCTCGTACTAACCATAAATACATGGTTTTTATTTATCAATAATTTGGATCGTTAAAATTAGATTTATAATCTAAATTTTTTTTAAAAAAAATTTTACTACAAGAAATTTTTTATATATTATGTCATAATATAAAAATATTGTTATAAAGTTGTGATGATTTGAAAATAGCTAGAATACAGAGGTCACAAATGCATATTGATATCAAAAACGTCACAAAAAATTTATGATGAATAAATATATTGACAACTTAGTTACAAATCATTACGGAATTGAGTCATAGTGATCCGTAATAAATAAAATTTGTAGCAAAATTTATATAAAACGTCACAAATTATTACTAATATTCATAATCACAATACAATTGCCACAGTAACTCAAACTTTTTGTAGTCTTTTTATAGATTATCAACGGTAGTTATTAGTTAGATCATATATAATCATTAAACTGAGAAAAACTCGACAAATATTTCAATTTATTTAGAATCACTTGTTTTGTTTCCTTTTATATTACTTTCCTTGTCTACAAAAGAAAAAACACATGTAACTTTTAGATGTAATGAATTACTTATCAACACAACCAAAAAAAATGAATTACTTATCAATGTTTTGTTTATCACTGATAAGGAAGTCAGACCTATTACTTATCAATTATATTACTTAACAGATTTAAGGAAGATAGAGCTCTGAGCATCAATATAACCGACGAGGTTGCAATTTGCGCACTAAAAATGGACTTGTGGCCAAAGTCAAGTTTTCAAGCTGAAATATTTTTATGACCTTTCTATAGCCTTCACTATATCTTTCATCACGCAGCTAACTTTATCGATTGGGAAGAAACTAATCAAATAGAATTCGAGTAAAAGAGCGAAAAAGAAAAGTACTATGAAGGGTCGCGCCCTAACAAAAAGCAAACAAGAGAAAGTTACGAAAGCCAAGGAAAAAGTTCATACGCTGTCAGGAGCTCTGGGTTTATAATCCAACAAAATTTTGTGATTATCATCAGATTAAGGACATTCAATAGAAGATAGTAAAGTAGTCCACCACCTTCAAAGGGAGAACAAATGGAAAGAAGGATTACACAAACCGAGATAGGATCCCGATAGACCTTAGGACCTAAACAAAAAGAACATGAAAACAACGACGAACAATCAGAACACCGAAAAGTCGAGGTACAAATAGCAAAACAACAAAAAAACGTATTGATTTCATCATGAGAGGATCTTGCCTCGTCTCCAACTCCATAAATTTGATAAAATCTCATCAACAAAAGGCAAAAACGAATTCTCGAATGTGATCAAATCCAATCAACCAAGAGTCGATAATCATGTTTAGCAAAAGCGAAACAACTCACCTTGATAAACCACATGACGATGCAATTGTAATATTGTTAGATATCGCCGATTATGAACTCTCACGAATAATGGTGGATACCGGCAGTTTGGTGGATATACTTTTCTATGATGCCTCTAAAAGAATGGGCTTCGAGGATTCTGAGATGGATAACCACAAAACACCATTAACAAGCTTTGACAGAAACACAATACTATTTTTAGGAACAATCACTTTTCTCGTGATTGCTCATGAAATACGTAGACCTGTAAAAATCAAGGTAGTCGATAAACCCACACCATTTTATGTAATTCTTGGATGGCCATGGTTGTATACCCTGAGGGCTGTAGCATTCACGTATCATCAGTGTGTGAAGTTCCCGATCAAAAACAAGGTCAGGGTAATGAGAGCAAGTCAATCTGCGTCGAGAAGTTGTTACAGAACTGCCTTTGAAAACGTAAGAACTCAAACATTATAGCAAGAGAAAAAGAGTATTCATGCCACGGGAAAACCCTATCTGTCTTCTTTAGAAACTTTGGTAATGGACGACAAACTTCCAGATCGACGATTAAAAGTTAGAGCTGATCTCGACTCGAAAATCAAAGCCGAACTAATAACTTTTCAAAAATAAGCAAACGTTCGCCTGGACACCCATAGACATGGTGGAAATTGACATAAAAATCACGTCACACAAGTTGAAAGTAGATACGACGTACAAGCCCGTAAAACAAAAATGAAGGAAGCTCGGTCCCGAAAAAGCAGCGGTTGTACAAGAAGAAGTGGAGCGATTTTGCTTAAAATTGGATCGATAAAAGAAATAAAATATCCGGACTGGCTAGTTAACCCAGTCGTGGTGAAAAAGAAAGCAGGAAATTGGAGAATATGTGTGGATTTCACCAATCTGAATCAAGCTTGTCCAAAAGACAACTATCCTATGCCTTATATATATTGTATAATTGAAGCAATTGCCAGACACAAGTTAATGTCCTTCATGGACGCCTTTTCCAGATATAGCTAGATACTGATGCACCCCGATGATCAAGATAAAACATCTTTCATAACAGATCAAGGGATTTACTGTTACCCAATAATGCCTTTTGGTTTAAAAACACCGGAGCAACTTATCAAAGGCTAGTAAACAAGATGTTCACCACCCAGATCCGAAAAACAATGGAAATATATATAGATGATATGCTCGTCAAGAGTATGAATCCCGAGCATCACGTTCCATAACTTCAAGTGTTTTCAAACTCTCAATGAGTACAATATGAATTTAAACCCAACGAAGTGTCTTTTCGGTGTAGCCTCAGGAGATTTCCTTGCCTACCTTGTCACAAAAAAGGAATCGAGGCTAATCCCAAGCAAATACAAGCACTCATGAACACCATAACCCCCAAAACGCCAAAAGACAGACAACAACTAACCGGCAGAATTGCAGCGCTCAATAGATTCATATCTCGGTCCACTGACAAGAACATTCCTTTTTACAAATTATTGAAAGGAAAACAAGTAAAAGAGAAACTAGAATTTGAATGGAACAAAAAATGCCAAGAAGTTCTCGAAGGGCTAAAGCAGTACCTCGTAAACCTGCCAATTTTGTCAAAACCAGTCACCAGAGAAGCACTATATCTGTATGTAGCGTTCTTTGAATCAGCAATAAGCGGCATTTTGTACGAGCTTATGGTAACAAACAGAAGCTAATTTATTATGTAAGCGTGATGCTCAATGGAGCAGAGGCACGATATCCAATGGAGAAAAAGCTAGCACTGGCGATTGTAACCGTAACCAAGAAATTGCGATCTTATTTCCAATCGTACCTGATAATGGTAATGATGTCGCAACCTCTCATTGTATAACCCTAGTAGGTCAGGTAGGCTAGTAAAATGGGACATCAAGCTCAGCGAACATGATATTGAGTACCAAACTCGGGCAAGCATAAAATCACAAGTTCTAGTGGACTTCATCATTGAACTCGCCATGAATAAAGAAACCCTTCTTGACAAAGACAAGGAGTGGGAGCTCCCTGTAGACAAGGCTTTGCCAAAACAAGGGGAAAGAGTCAGGATACGTCTGGTGTCTCCAGAAAGGGAAATAATAGAGAAATCATTCAGGTTATGCTTTGATGCATCCAATAATGTAGCAGAATTCGACGCCTTAACAGTCGGTCTGAGGCTAGCCATCAGTCTTGATATCAAAGAAATTATAGCCCACACCGACTCCCAACTTATATCAAGTCAAAGAAAAGGAGATTACGAAGCCAAAAATCAAAAGATGATTGCATATATGGAGCCAACAAAAGAAATCATTAAGCACTTCAGCAAGTTTCGTCTAAACAATATCCCTAGAGAAGAAAACATTGCCATCAATGTGCTAGTTACCCTAGCGGCTACCTCCGATCCCGACGTAAAGAGGGTAATACCAGTCAAATACATAAAAATAGCCAGTATCAACCAAAAATTAAGTAATGATGCTAACAGATCAGCTCGGCAAAACAAGAAGAAGATTGGTCGCTCCCGATACTCTGGTATATTCAATCTGGCGACCTCCCAACAAACAAATAGGAAGCCCAGAAATTTAAAACACAATGCGTCAAATACACCATAATAAATGATCAATTGTATTAAAGAAGCATATTCGGCCCATATTTATGATGTCAACAAAGAGGAGGAAGCTTGAATATTGGCTGACATGCATGAAGGATACTGTGGTAAACACGCAGGAGAATGAGCATTAGCAATTCAAATTAAGAAACAAGGGTACTTTTGACCAACAATCATAGCGGATTGCGACCAACACGCAAGAAAATGCTAGATATGCCAAAGACACGCACGGATCATAAATCAACATGGAGAGCTATATAGCTTGACAATCATACCATATCCATCATATCCATTCATGAAATGGTATATCGACGTCGTGGGACCACTTGAAGCCTCAAGATGTCGGTGAGTTCGCTTTCTGCTCATTTTAACCGATTACTTCTCTAAATCGGTGGATGCAGAAACATAGCGAACATCAATGGTTGTTAAGTATCAGAATTTTTGTGGAAGAATCTCGTATGTCAGCACGGGCTCCCGAGTGAAATAGTAACCAATAATGGAACAAATCTGACCTCAAAGCAAGTAAGAGAATTTTGCGACACTTGGAAAATCAAACTTACAACCTCAACCCCACGATACCCACAAGAAAACGGTCAAACAAAAGTAACTAATAAAATGATTATAAGCATTCTCAAAAAATGACTCGAATCAAAAAAGTTCGGCTGGTATGCCGAGCTCCACAGGGTCCTCTGGGGAAACCCTTTTTCATTGATGTTCGGCATAGAAGCAATGGTACCAACAGAGGTCTCATTCCCAAGTTTGCGACAATCTAACGTCCCAAGTTGCTAGCAAGAGAATAATGAAATTCTTGAAAATGTGATGGATACTATAGAAGAGCGAAGAGACTAGGCAAATATACAAAAGCAAAATTACCAAAACTCGATCGCAAAGTTTTACAACTCAAAAATCAAGCCCAAAAATTTTTGTCCAGGGGAACTTTGCTTTAAAAATGTCCAGGAGAAGAGTGTTCGAAACACCCACAAGCTAAATGTAGAAAAACTCAGAATAACCTCGGAAAGTCCTTACCAAGTAATTGAAGAAATTAAAACAGACGATTATAAGATAATAAACGTTGAGAAGGATAAAATCGAACCAAGACCACGGAACGTAATGAGCTTCAAGAAGTTTTACGTTTGATATTCATGAGCAAAAAAAAGAAAAAAATGTTTTTAAATTACGTAAGGCTTGATCCTTGTTTCAGGTAAATAGGCAGCTTGTTAATCTAGTGCAGCCAAAAATAAAAACAAATCACAATTACTCAATTACAGAAACACAATACTTAAACAGGCTACTGACCCGTTCAACACAAAAGTACAAACCTTAATCCCAAACACGAATAAGTTTCAAAAAATGCACAAAAGACACAACTGTTAACTAAAAAAATGCAAAAGAACTAGTATAAAAAGAGGAGGAAAAGGAACCAAAAAAAAAAAAACCACCAGCGCAACTCTAAGCATCCCATTATTGAGCTCGTAATCCTAAACATTTTTATATCTCTCTTCCCCTTCTCACCTCAGTAAAGTCAATGTCCTCCTTGTCATCCATTATGAGGGAGTTGTTTTGGACCGTTGCAAGAAGCGACAAATTTGCCAAGGCTTCACACGCCTTCATCTTGGCTATAGTATATCTATTCTTCTGATCTCATTTCTTCTTAAACGTAACCTTAACTTGGCGAGATGCGGTAACAACACCATCTATTTTGAGCTATTTAACTTGTAGCTTTGACTTCATGTCTTCAGTCTCTCGACCATTAACATCAGCTATCTTAGCTAGCTCGTCACAAGCCTTCACTTCCTCCTCAAGTTTTTTCCATAAATCCGCCAATGCAAGCTCAGCGGCTTCGTCCCTTGTTTTGGTTCCTTTACATAAATCCACATTGTGCACCCGTTCCTTTTCTTCACAACGGAGTAGCTCTTCATGGATAGCTAATTTTGATAACGTCTCATCCCGTTCCATTTTAATAGCATTCATTTCGTACTCGTGCGTTGCCATTGCCTTACTTCGCGTTAGCCATATTGGTGTATGATAACAAGGTTTTTTGTGTCCTTGGATCTAATCATTGAAGCATAGAATAAGTAATGGGAATTGTCGAACCAATACTCAGAAGTTGCTTGTAATCAACCTATCTACTACTAGTTCCTAGTCCAGGCAACCTATCAATCTGTCACAAAGATAGGCTATGTTATCTAATGAGCTTGAAATCTAGCTATTAGGACAAAATAGACTAGATGACAAAATAAAAACACAACCTAAACATTCAAAACAGAGAAATGCATAGAAAATAGAGAAAGATAATTGCAATGAATGAAACTAAGGTTAAAAGCATAGATCTAGAGGATAGGGAGGGTTTGATCGGCGGTATCGCCGAGCTAAATGGAGTGATCCCTAGACCGGGACAAGCTTAGATCAACCCATTCTCATGGTGAAGATCCCTAACTAATCCGGTTGATCTATTACGGTGCTAGCCACGATCATACCAAATCAGAAGCTTAAAGTTCAGCCCAATACATCTAATAGCCGACCCACAATACTAGATCTCTCCATGGTGGATCAAACCATCACTCACATGGAACTTGGTCTCCGATTCCTTTGGCGCTAGCCTTAGGACACAGCCCAAATCAGATCTCTCTTGATCAGGGAGAGATTAGCCTTAAGCTTAGCCATGTGAGAAGAAATCGGGGTTAAATCATGTTTGCACGAAAAGGGAATCAGTTGATTCAACTCCGATCTCCTTATCCTCAAGATCCACAAGATCTACTCACGTCTCATGGCTTGAAAATGGAGGATCAGAGGAGATCTCATTTGCATAAACATAAAGAACAATAAAGTAAAGAGCAGAAAGTAAAGATGAAGATCAATCTAAAATCATTTCATTCAGATAAAAGCTTAAACATAAAAGTACCTTAATCAAAGCATAATTGAAAGTAACAACCAAAAATAGAGAGAGTTTTTTTGGCTAAACAACAGATAAAATGATAAGATAGTGATTAAGGGGTATTTATAGGGTCATTTGCATAACCCTTAATGGTCAAACCGACCTAAGTCGGTCAACCACAAATCTTGCCCTCGGAGTCCTTGCACAAGCTTGGGCACCGAGGAGTTGTTCTGGTCTTTGCCCTTGGGGGTTGAGGCTGAGTGGATGGTCCGAGTATAATGGATTTGTCTTCCCTCGTAGCAGATAGGTTGAGGCTGGTGACTGAGGCATCTTCTTATGAGCGTTCTGAGCAGTCCTCGCCCTGCGATCTACGAGGCAGCGATCCGAGTTTGCATGACTTATTTTGCCTAGCAGCTAATCCAATTATCCTTAGCTCCATTTTTAGCTCCTTTTTGCTCATTTACCTAGAATAAACTCCAAACTCCAAATGCAAATGCAAAGAAAGCAAAACAAACCTAAAAAGACCTAAGTAATCGGGAAATTTATCTAAACGGATGCAAAACTACCTAAAACAAGACTTTAAAACCATAAAAAATCACACACATCAATGTACTCGACACCAAAAACCATCTTAGATACTAGAGGGATGATTACGTCGGGAGTTCAGAACATCAGAAGAATTTCACGAGGATCATTCCCACCAATTCTACCTGCCGCTTCGGTGGAGCTCCTCCCTTCAAAAATCCATGAGGCTGAAGTGCGGGTATTTGTAGTAAAAAGCACGCCGCTTGGAGTCAAAGGAACCTGTACATTAGCCGCCGCAGTGCACGTAATACTTGGAGCCATCGATGTTGAAGTGG
Organism: Lepidium aucheri; assembly: GCA_900406435.1. Classification (NCBI taxonomy): domain Eukaryota; kingdom Viridiplantae; phylum Streptophyta; class Magnoliopsida; order Brassicales; family Brassicaceae; genus Lepidium; species Lepidium aucheri. Next base: position 24,134 of record OVBA01000551.1, on the reverse strand, counting down.
ATGAAGGTGTCGTAAACTTAGTTGAAGGTGGCAAGGGAGCCACTATCTTAGTGGAAACCAAAAAAGAAGTCACTGCCTTAATTGCTGACATTGACGGATCTTCATTGGTATCCATGTGATCTGCACCAGCATTAGCATTTTGGCCGACAACTAACTCCGCACGACCAGGCAACTCTAACTCTACATCTCCAGGTCCCGATCATAGGAGCGTGGGATCCCTCTAAGAGCTGACTAACCCTCTATCGGAAACAGAAGGCGGATTCATTGGGGTATCATCAGATGCCATGACTTCAGGACCAACCTCTGGGTTAATGTCCCCTAGAGGAGCATTAGATCTCACTACCACAATAGACGAAGCTCCAGGCGGGGGCAGTAGGCTCTCCAAAGACACTCCAACAGCGAAGTCCCTCTCTAAACCAGTTGGAATAAATATTGGTGTATTTCTCTTGCTTGCAACCGTACAAAGTTTAAAGCAAATACGATGAGCAGGGCTAGCTTCAGCAAAAGGAGAAATCTGGACCTTCTGGCCAAAAAGGAAGTTGTTAAGAAAATATATAATAAACGATAAAAGATATAATAATGATGATAATAATAAACAAAATCCTTACCAACATGTAGAGTCTAGGGAGCAGATCACAACCTTTTAGGGGTAAAAGTGGCCTAGTCCGTATCTCCAGCTCATAAAATGTTTGCAAACTCGAGTAGCTCGATAATGGGGAGGTAACTACTGCTACCTGCCAAATTATGAAACATAGTTAGCATTAGTCCGACATAAATCTCGTATTTCCGCAAATAAAGAAGCTTGTATCTCCGAGCTATGGATCCAACCGAGTTTATCCGCCTCCCTCAGTCGGCTCGGAGGAAAGTTACCAATACTCATAGGACAAACTTTAAAGAATAAATAGTGGTCACATTTTAACGTGTCCTTATTCGGGAGATCATTGACCACCTTCCTCCATGAGCGTGCTGATAAGTAGTAAGTACCATGATCCCTCAGGTTCTTCTTCACACTGTAAAACCAAGAAAGGTCTGGACCTCGCATAGGTAGGCCAACCTCTATAGCTCGGGTTAATAAGCCTAGCTCAGTGCAAATAATCGATAAACACGCGTGAGGAAAGCCCGATCGTATCTAAACACCCTAGGAGCTTGAAATGTATGGGAAAGTGGAGCCCGCACTCTTTGAAGAACAATGCATAAGTACACATATAACCTAAGGCGACGTCTTCTCCTGGGGAACCAGCATCTAGATATCGCTCCAAAAGTCGTATTTTGTGCCAAAACTGTCGAAAAATTTCCGATTAAGCATGAGCGAGGATGATGCCCGAATTTCTCATTACCAATCAGTGGAACCATATTATAAATATACTCTTCGATAGAGTGACTTAAAGAGCCGGTGTCATCGTTGCTAGAACTATCATTCGATGGCATCATGCTTTCCAACACTGGACTCCTCCGTCGCCTCCTTTTAACTCGATGTCGCCAAAGAGGAACCAGATCCATATCTTCAGTTTCCTCAGGTGGCTCAAGATTTTGTCGACATAATAATAAAAGCAATCTACGAATGGATGCGCAAAGTATATAAGAAAGAGAGAATAATAATACCTTAGGAAGAGCTTCCACTTCGATGAACAAAGCAGAATAAGAAGAGAAATGTTGGCGGTGATGGTTTATGTTTCCGAAAAACAAAAATCATAAAAATGATAATAGTATACTATTATTAAATGTCAAATAACTATTCAATTTGGGGCCTCGATAACCCCCGAGGCAGTTATACCGTTCATAGCTATCACGGCATCATTACCCTATGAGCTGCGATAACCGCCACATGTAATTTAAAACTCAAACGTAAATATGACGGAGCGATAGTGACACGTGCAAAACATTAAAAAAGGACGTCACTCTACATGCCATAATTTTTTGCGCCAAGACCATGAAACCCACTAAGCAAGAGACAAATAAATAAGCCCAGAGCAGGTGCACCCGATACCCATAAGCCCAGTAAAATTTGGCCACTTAAGATAATTTAAGCGAGCTCAACACCAGTTGCTGAAAATCTAGTGAGTTTGACTCAATCACTTCCAATTCGCAAAATTAGCAAACACATTTATTATTTCAAACGCGACTAGACTGATCACCTGGCAAGCAATATCATAACTAAGAAAGAAACAAATATTATTGTCTTTAAATCAATAATAAGTCATGTTATTAAAAAATGAAGCAGAAAGCCATAATTTTATTACAAGTAAAAGTTAGAGCAAGCTACGAGCAAAAACAAATGACGAGGAAGAAATAAAACGAACAAAATAATTAAAATTCTTTATTTAATAGACAACCCAAAGCACTTATTCGATGCGACAAGAATTGTCGAGATTCCCAAGATGAATAACGTTGAGGTCCACTAAAGTTTCTGGGTCGCAACTGCCTGGGAAATTACCGCCACTTATATCGGAGGCAGCAACCATACCTATATCAAACTCGAGATTGATCTGTTGATCATTTAAGCAAGATTCCTCAGAGTCAAGATCCAGATCACCTTTCTTCAGTTTCCCAATTATATTTAGATGATCATCCATGTCAGCCGCCTTGAATTCATCATGACTACGCTTATCGCATTTCATCCACACTCACAGTATTTCACGGTTATATTCATAATAGCGGCACTAACAGCGACATCAATAGCAACCTCACGAGCCTCACGCTCTTGTTGAAGCACATCTTCTAGCTCAAAGATTTTATTATTCGAAACATCTAACTCGCCCAGTAGAATCTGAATCTCGGACAAGTTCTTAGCTTCATGAAACTGAGCATATTTGTGAGCGTATCAATAGTCTTATTAAGCTTTTTGGCAACTGGAGCAGGACGATTAATTTTGTAACTACCGATACACCTGTGAAACGCTGCAATGGCTTGTAAGAAAAGCGTGAAAAGTAAGTAAAAGGATAAAAGCAAATAATAGAGACAAAAATAGAGTGTAGTGCATGCGTTACCAAAGGCCTCAGTATAATTTACCCTCTCAGACATATCTCGTAAAGCTGGAATAGCGCATCCGCAAGGCTTGAAATGTCCCAGGATAATTTTCATACCCTATTTATCCTCAACTATAGGACAATCACGAGTATGTTGAAAGCTCCTTTCGAAATTGGGACCAGAAGATGAGGATCCCTAACGATAATGGTAGGTCAAAACACCATCAGATTTAGGATCTCGACGCTTGTCAGCATGGCCAGAATCCCGTTCATATCCAGTAGAAACTTCAAAGTGGCCAGCATCATCTTCTTCATGAGCATCGCCATCAACATGAGTTTGCTTTGGGGAAGCCTTGCGAGAAGCCGATCTCCTTCCAGCATCATCACTCCGCGAAGAGACAACCACATTAGTGACATTGGAAGGAATCAGAGGAGGAGTCGGAAAATCACCTTTCCCACCGTGGACGGGACGCTGGTAAACCAAATTTCATGGGTGAGAGCCCCCACAATACATGGACGAGTTTGACGTCTGGGTGTTGCCTACATCGTAAGGGCAAATGTCAATTATTATGTAACCAAAAACGATAAGGTCAACGCTAGAAAGAAAGTAAGAATACCTGAAGATAAGGCTGAGACAAACGGCTTAACAACACGAGAATAGTTCGGGGAAGGAACGTCGTGCTCACCCATCTCTGCACAAAGACTTTTGGTTGAAACTTCAAAAGATAGTATAAGCGAAGTATTTTTTGCAATGATTAAAGACTTCTTTAAAACGAATACACATATATATACAATTTAACAGAGCGGTATTCGACAAAATTAGCGCCATTCAAATTTGAAAATTTTACATATTCCTAGTATCAAACTTTCCGACCCCTTTTGAATTCAAACAAAGTTATATCTCGGAAAAAAAAATCCAAGCTGTACTGATAAGCTCACAAGTTTGAAGTCGGCTTAAACTCAGTGAGCTAGGATGCTCCTGTCAATACATGGCCTATTTGTGGAATTGGGCCGAGCTCAAGCTCATTAAAAATGGCTTATTATCAACCCAGTCAGGGCTGAAGTTGAAACCTGCTCGCGACGAACTCTGAAGTATTCAGGAGAGAAGGAAAAAGTCAAAAGCAAGAGGAAAACAGGGTGGTTGGAACGGATCTTGGAACTGTTAGCTACGAGCTGGAACTATATAAAAACAAAAGAAGATATCTGTAGAATAGAGGATGACCGACAGAAAAACTCTGTACTAAACCTATTTTTTTAGTCAATAAAGATCTATTTCTTGAACTCGGATTGATTAAATTTAGGATTCTTTTTCTAATTAATTCGGTCCTTTAATAGTTGATTTCTAGCATCAACATTTAAAGAATATATATACCCGCATGTAGGAGCACCAACTCTTTAAAAAAAATATACTCGAGATCCTTCCACTTTAGCTATGATTACTCACAAGACATGTAAACCTGTAAAATTTGTGGTAGTCAATAAACCTGCACCATTTAATGCAATTTTTGGATGACCATAGTTGTATATTAGGGCTATAACATCTATGTATCATCATTGTGTTAAATTCGTGATCAAATACTCTTTTTCACCTTGTTTCACTTGTCAATAATATCGATCGTGCTAAAAAATTGCTTAGTATAATTGCTCAACTACTTTTTGCGCTGACACTCTCACCCAGTGGACTCCTTCCTATATCCGGTACAAGCTATGTCACAACAAGGAGCATTCTCTGAAAGTGGCAGATCCATGGATAACTGGTCAAACTCTCCAAGATCTATTTTATCTCACCCACATCTCAATCAGGCTACGATCACGGAACAACAAGGCCTGATGGGTTACAGTACAAGAGTCACAATTGAGGATGTCATGAACAACCCTGTTGACACATTTATGGCGGATGTAAGCCTTGATCCCTTCTACTTGGAGCTGGCCATACCAAGACTCCTGATTCGCTTCTCAATAGCTCAACAATCCTCTCAAGCACAGACCAAGCTAACCACATTAAGGATAATGATGGCAACACAGACCTGGCTTCTTTTGCCCCAAAACAAAATGACAAGAAGATAAGGCAGACTAAATTCAGAGAATGAAGCTCTATACTTCCTGGTTGTTTGTTTTATATCTATCTACGATCAAAGTCTTTAGTAATAAGTTTGTTGTTTGTTTCTATTTTAATGTTGTCTTAAAACTGGTCTTAGTATTTTTCTGATTCTGTTTTCATCTTGTTTAAGTCAAGTTGTTTTGTAAGCAAATGGTGGAGCTAGTTCTTCTTGCCTTGAAGTCTCTTTTGTTCTAAGTGAGGTTTGTAACCTTTCTCATTAATTAAATTATCTTTTGAAGTAAAAAAAAAAAAAAAAAAAACAATTCGGATGAGCAAATCTGATGTGAGAGAATAACAGTCCTAAAGAAACTTTCTTTATTAAGTGGGTCCAATGAACTTCCGTCGTAGTGCCCGAAGAGAACTCTTGACCATCTAAAAAAACATAAATAACTCCGCCCACAAGTCCAGATTCTTCTACAACCTACTAGATGAGTTTCTTGTACATTTACTAAATGATTCTTCTACAACTACTAGATGATCTTCTACAACTTATAGTTCATTAAATTTTAAAATTTTATTTGATCTTATATATTAATAACTATGTTTTTTAATCTACAGTATATAATATACTAAAGATAATATTAATTTATTATGTGAAAAATGAACCTTTTTTTTGTAAAATCGGATATTATATTTATACAATTTTTAAGTTTTCAATAGAATACAGAATTAACAAAAAAAAAACAGAAAAAATAAGATAAACAAAAAACAGAAACAACAAACTAAGAACTGGAAGAGAAGCCTAAAACCGAGTAAACGAAGAGCACCAACACAAAGCTGAACAAGTCTTCTTGTGTAGTCTATTGCCACGAGCGACCCAATCCAAGAGACAGTGCTCAATACTTGGATCAAAAGACGCCTAGATGTAAGGAGCAAACCGCGAGATACCTGAGCAAGCACTACTAAGCTCACAAACCTACCTTTCGCAATCTCCTCGAGGCAGATTCGATAAGATGACGTAAATCAGAGACACAGACAAACGAAACAACAACAAAATTCCCGAGCTAACACGAACCAGATAGGAAACAAACCACCGTACCACCTAAACTAGAAAGACTCTAACCTATACCGGAGACGACTATAAGGAACGCTATCTAGACATAGCTATTCTTGTACTGAAATCTAGGGAGTATCAATCTAGAGTAAAACAAGATATGAAAAGAAGAAACCTGACTAGAACTCTCATTGAATTGATGAAATCGGCTGTGGACCCAAGGGAGCAGATGAAAAAAATCTTCAAACCACCATATACACAGAGAGTAGATAGACCCGATGAGTTTGGGTCTGGCCAAACCAACTTCGACGGGATGGTGGAGTAACGGAGACTTCGAAGAAACCCACTCCGCCAACGAGGATATGGCAGAGCAAACAAGGTCTTTTTTCTTAGGTCATGCAATCCTCTGGCGAGCAGGCGGAAGAAAAGATCGACGAAGCAACGCCCACGGTACAGTGTGAAGGTGGCCAACAAAAGAGAAACCAGAGGAGGTGGAGATGCTCAGATCTGAAATGTGTTAGGATAATGAAAACAAAAATAGAAGAAGAGGGAAAAGAGAAGACATATGGAATCCCCTTACCGGCGGTGATGAGGAGCGGTAGCTGCCGGAAGGGAAAATTGTCGTCTTCAATCACACATGCAGAAGAGAGAGAGGAGAAAGTCGAGAGGAGGCAGATTTTTTTTTGAAAAATGAACTTATATAATGCAAAATTTCTAAGACACAAATACAATAACATAAATGACGAAAAAATAATATAATTTTTTATGAAATAAATAATCATACTTATCTCAATAAAATTTAAATATATAATTATCATTCTCTCATTAAAATCTAAATAAATGATAATAGTATTAGATTAAAAAAAAGTTCAATATTTTCTTATCTAATTTTCAGATTATTTTTAAGTTTAAGAGATAATTATATTAAATTAATATCAATAAATTAAATAAAAATGAATTAATGTTAGGCAAATCTAAAACATAACTTATGTTTAATTTAATTTATATAATTACCTACTTTATAAAAATTTAAACAAATACAAAATAGCAATTCAGAACAACTCAGCAATCTTATTCTCAAAACCATTCTTTTGCTACCTTAAAGATCAGAATCATTACCCATCTTTCTAACCTACGAGTTGGATTTTAAGTGCTAAATCCTACTCGAATAATTGACGCTGTTTGTGGGGAAGACATCGAAGGATTTCTTAACGCAAAAATAAATAAAGATAAACACATCACAGCTATGTCCAAAAATGATAGTGCAATCAACTTACCCACAAGAATATTCAAAGATCTGCCTCGGGAGCAACTCAACCAAGCTCATGACTCAACTCAGGACTAGGTTCAGGAGGTGGAGAACAACTGGGAGGAAGACCGCAAGGTCATAAACCTTCTAGGACAGCCGACAGAACCTCCATCTTTCGCTGCAATGCTACAAAATCTACATTGCTACAAAATCTTCTAGATAACACAGCTGGAAGCTGCAGAGCAGAGGAACAACGAACATCTCAATAAGATCGAGGTGAGAGCTAGGTTTCATGGAGCTAGCCACCAGCCCGCACAAACAAACATTCCTCACGTGGAAGTACTAGTTAGTGTGCAGAGGAATCTGTCTAGTGAAACACCAATTTTGCAATTGAGTAGAACAATGAGGCAGGGTCATATTTCCACACCAAACACTCTCACGCCACAACCTGACCAAAAATGTTGGACACCACGACTATCTTAGAAATGATGAGTGAGATGAGGTCACAATTTCATCAAATAACCACCTCGACACCTGAGATTGGGCGAATTCTAGCCCAAGCTCAAAACTCTCCATTCTGAGAGAAATTGAGATAAATCCCAGTGAACGTGGACTGAGACCCCGCTGCCTCTCATACGATGGAACAACAAATCCATTAGATTTTTTGAGCGTCTACAACGTCATGATGGGAGACACGAATTACAACCCAGACTAAGAAGATGCAGCTTATTAACAACTTTTCATTGAAAACTTGACTGAAGACACACTCGTGTGGTTTACAAAGCTACCAACTAGATCATCGACAACTTCAACCAGCTAGCTGAAATGTTCATGAAGCAGTACACCATATTCGTCAGTCAAGACACCTCATAAGCAGAATTACACTCCTTGAGGCAAGAACACGACGAAACTTTGAAGTCGTATCTCAGTCATTTTAGGAAAATCATGACTAAGGCAAATCTGAGTAGTGACATGGCAATAGAAGTCTTGCGGGCCAGAATGGTCAGTGATGAAGCACAAAAGAGACATCTCTTTGTAAATCAGCCAATAATTGTGTCAGATGCTTTATGTAGATCGGCTAGACATGACGAGTACATCGAGGAACAACTCATTTTGGTTAAAGCACAAAGGGCACTAAAGACTGCTAAGGTTAGAGGACCTAAGGAAGAGTATCAGGAGCCAAGACAACATTAAAACAGAGGAAAATGATACATGGTGATGGCATTCCAATTCAGAGAATCTGGAAGCCCAACTAAAAAGTCATGGGACTAAACATAGAACAATACTTACAATCGAACACAATATTGCGCCTTCCACAACCAATTTGGACATTCCAACTTCAAAATGCAAGAGGTTATCGCTGAAAAATTTAGTAAAAGAGAAGTGACGACTCCAAAGATGAAACATGACTATTCCAATTACAAAAAGGGAAGAAAGCAGAGCTGAGGGAGACAACCAATAAACTAGTAGATCAAGAAGCTATTGTGAGTGAAAAATCAAAGCGAGTAAGGAACAAGATCAAAATCCTCGAGTTGAGACCAGTAAGGACAGGCGTAAATGATATCATGGGAGGATTGCAATCATGTGACGACACAATAAGATTGATCAAAAAGTACCAGCAGAAAGTCGTAGCTGCAGTCAATCACAAACTTTGACTCCTGGAGAAAATTTGAAATCAGTTGATACAAAAATAGTCTTCACCTCAGGAAGATTTGGAAGGAATAAGCTTTCCACACAACAATCCTCTTGTCATGAAACTCCGAGTAGCTGACTGTGATGTGTCTTTTATCCTTATTGATACAAGAAGTTCAATAGATCTCATCTTGAAGAAAACGCTTGAAAAAATGGTGCTCCTGGATGGTAATCTCAAGCCAGTAGATATAACATTAACCATGTTTGATGGTAGTTCGACTCATTCCATAGGAACCATCAAGTTACCAATCTGCGTAGTAAGAATTACGAGATGGATCCAACTCTAAATGGTAGAGAAACCTCCAATCTACAACATCATCCTCGACATTCCATGGATACATACGATGAATGTTGTTTTGTTAAGTTATCATCAATATGTAAAGATTCCAACCGATATAGGGGTCTATACTCTCTGAGGAGATCAAAAGATGTCTCCTACAGGTTTTATCGCTGAGTTGAAATTGCGCAACAAGACTTGCATGATAACTGCATCTATCAGTGAAAATGCTATTTTGGAACCCCGAGCACCCAAAAAGTCAGACCCTTCAATAGTGGAACTCATGAATATCAACTTGATAAACTCATCAAAGTGTGTCAGAATCAGTGCGAACCTGGATAAGAACATTTGAGAAAAGCTCATATGACTTTTAAAAGAGAATATCAAAACTTTTACATGGTCTCTAAAGGACACGCTGGGATTGACCCAAGGATACCAAGTCGCAAACTGAACGTTGATCCAACATACAAGCCAATTAAGCAAAAAAGAAGGAAACTAGGTCCAGAACAAACCAAGGCAGTGGTAGACAAAATCAAGAAACCAGCCGATGCAGGACCCATCGTTGAAGTACATAATCTTGGTGGGTAGCTACTTGAATAAGGCTTGCCCAAAATATAGCTTTCCTTTGCCAATCATTAACCAAATTGTTGAACCAACACCATGCATTAAACTTCTCTTGTTCATGGATGCATTCTTACTATACAATCAGATAAGGATGCACCCCGAAAATAGAGAAGATATCTCGTTTATAACTGAGCAAGGCACATATTATTACAAAATCATGTCGTTCGGCTTGAAGAACGTGGGTGCGATATATCAACCTCTTCTCAACAAAATTTTACTGATCAACTCAGCCAAACATTAGAGGTTTATATCGACAATAGTTTAGTCCACTCACGGAAAGTTAAGGACCAGGTGGATCATCTAGCTCATTGCTTCAAGACACTAAACAAATATCAGATGAAACTTAACCCAGTTAAGTGCACGTTCTGAGTAACATCAGGTGAATTCCTGGGTTATATTGTCACGTAAAGAGGAATTGCGATGAACCCAAAAAGATCAAAGTAGTTCAAGAGTTGTCTTCTCTAAAGAGTAAGCGAGAAATTCAAAGGCTTACAGGACGGATTGACACATTGAATCGATTCATCTCTCGGTCAACAGATAAGTGTCTTCCCTTTTATAAATTGCTGCAGGAAAACAAAAACTCGAAGAAGGTGAACCACTCTACTTGTATATTGCGGTCTCGGCATTAGCAGTATGCAGAGTATTGGTTAGAGAAGATTGTGGAGTTAAAAATCTGATCTCTTATATTAGCAAATCCCTTGATGAACCAGTTAGGAGACTAACTAAGTGGGCTATTGAACTCAGTGAATACGATATTGAATACAAAGGAAGAACAAGTGGAAAATCACAAGTATTGGCAGATTTTCTGAACCAGTGGAATCGGATAGAGCCCAGACTTGGAAACTCTTTGTCGATGGGTCATCTTCTTAGCACGGCTTTGGAGTCAGAATTTGTTTAGAAAGTCCAACTGGAGAAAATTTGGAACAATCATTCAATCTAGCTTTCCGAGCCTCTAACAATGAAACCAAGTACGAAGCATTAATTGCCAGAACCCAACTTGCAAAAAAAATTGGTACAACCCAGATTAAGTGTTATTGCGACTCACAGCTGGTAGGCAACCATGTTAATGGTGGTTACGATACAAAAAAGATCGGATGGAAGATTATTTGAAAGTTGTCAAAGATTTATCCAAGGAATTGAAGTTCAAAATCAACAAAATTCCCCGAGCAGAGAATACTTCGGCTGATGCTTTAGCAGCTCTAGCATTAACAACCGATCCAGTTCAAAGAAGGATAATTCTAGTGGAAAGTATTGGCAAGCCAAGTATTCAACTACCTAAAGGCGACTTCACTATTTTCTTGGTAATAAACGACATGGTAGAAGACTTTGAGTTGGGTAGCCCCAAACCTAACTCCCCACTGCAAAAACCGTCAACTGGAGAAATGACATCTTGGCCTACATATTGGATGATGAAACCCTAGAACACAGATGGACTTTGAGACGATTAAAAGCAAAGTGCGCTTCTTATGTCAAAATTGATGGAAAGCTATATCACCGAAGTGTACACAATATTTTACTCACTTGTATTCATGGAGACAAAATGAGACGAGTAATGCAGGAAACACATGAAAGAGTTGGCGGTAACCATTCGGGTGGACGATCCTTAGTGTAGAAAGTCCAAACTTTAGGATATTATTAGCTAACTATGGCTCAAGATTGTGATAAGTTTTCCACAAAATGTGAGAAATGCCAAAGACATGGTCCTTTAATTCATGCTTCAACAGAAGAATTGACATCATCCATAATGCCTTATCCATTCATGTGTTGGGCGATGGACATAATCAGACCTCTACCTTCTTCTCAGCAGAAATAGTTTTTACTTGTAATAACCGACTACTTTACTAAGTGGATTGAAGCTGAAGCTTACTCTCATATAAAAGACAAAGATGTTATCAAATTTGTTTGGAAGAATATTATTTGTTGACATAGCTTACCTTACAAAATCGTCATAGACAATGGATCCAATTTCATATCGGCAAAATTTACAAACTTCTGTGCTAAATGGAACATACGAGTTAGCAAGTCAATACCACCGAACCCGCAAGGAAACATACAAGCTGAAGCTACCAACAAACAAATTTTAGAAGGACTCAAGAAGCGTCTTGAAGAAAAGAAGGGATGTTGGGCGAACGAGGGCGTACTGTAGTCACATCGAACAACTCTGAGACGTTCAACATGTTGAACTCCTTTCTCTCTATCTCAAGAAATGGAAGCTTTAGCTCCTGCCGAAGCAAGTGTGCTGACTTTATGAAGGATGCACTCTCCACCAAGCGAATGACCAAATAATGATGCAATATAAACTAGTCTAGACGAGTTGGAAGAGATACGAGATGATGCATTGCTCTGTGTACATAATTATCAGTAACAGGCCGCAAAGTACTATAACAAAAAGATCCAAAGTTGGTAATTCGCCGAAGAGGACCTTGTACTCGATAAAGTATTCGAGAACACAACTGAAATCAACATAAGAAAACTCGGTGCCAATTGGGAAGGGCATTATGAAACATGGAATATACGAACTCGCCACAATGGAAGGAGAGATGATTCCATGTAGTTGGAGTTCCATCACGCTACGCCATCTCGGCGCCCTTCCGCATCACTTGATACCTTCTTAAATTCTTAATTATGTAATCAAAACTACGTCTTGACTTGACCCTTTCAGGATACGTAGGTAACCTTTGGATGTTGCTAATTTTTTTTTGTCAACTTTACTCATTCTTTTTATTACTAATGGGATCGACAAATGTCCGATCCATAGCCAATTTTTTTTTCCCCTTACATCTGAGAGAAATTGAACTCTGGTGACAGAGGAAAGCTAAAGTGAACTCTAGTGCTGCTAAAATTTAACAAAATTGTTATAACACTGCCATCTCGGCAAGCAAAAAAGAAAAAAAAAAAGAAAAATCTACATATTTTATTACGGCCGAAGCTCTACTCTCTCAATCAAGTCTTAAAAGTTTTGTCGAGTTTTAAACCTCGCAAAACTTTTATTGATCTTAAAATCTCTCAAAATAATCAAGATCCTACTCTCTAAGGTGAGTCTTAAAATCTTTCAAATCCTATTATATAAAGTTAATTTTCAAAAATTAGTAATCAACAAGATTCTTATATATTATCTAAAATATAATATATATATATATATAAATTTTCAGAAACGGTTCATATCTAATATATATATATATATTATGATGGTTAGCTTAGACCACCATTATTGGTGGTCTCTTAAGGGTTTCTTAATTTATTTTATTATTAAAAACTTAAGAAACCCTTAAGAAATCATATGAAAGTTTCTTATTTAAGAAACTCTTTTAATGAGTTTCTTATCTTATTTTAAAGGGTTTGTTAACTTATTTTATTATTAAAAACTTAAGAAACCCTTAAAAAATCCTATGAAAGTTTCTTATTTAAGAAATTCTTTTAATGAGTTTCTTATCTTATTTTATTATTAAAAATCTTACTCTCTCTCATTTTTTACTCTTTCTCCTCTTATTACTATCTCTCCTCTTGTTTACTCTCTCTTTTCTTTTTATCCTCTCTCTTTTTTTATTCTCTCTCATTTTTTTACTTTCTCTTCTCTTTTTATTCTCTCTCATCTTTTCACTCTCTCTTCTTTTATAATTTCTCTCATCTTTTACTCTCTCTCTCTCTCCTCTTTTTACTTTCTTTCCATTTTTACTCTCTCTCCTTTTTTCTCTCTCTCCTCTTTTATCCTCTCTCTTATTTTACTATCTCTCCTCTTTTTACTCTATCTCATCTTTTGACTATTTCTCCTCTTTTTTACTATGTCTTATCTTTTTACTCTCTCTGCTTTTTAGTCTCTCTCATCTTTTTAGTCTCTCCTCTTTTTTACTCTATCTCATCTTTTCACTCTCTCCTCTTTTTACTCTCTCCCCTCTTTTTATCCTATTTTTTTTTTACGCTCTCTCCTCTTTTTACTCTATCTCCTCTTTTTACTCCTCCCCTCTTTTTACTCTCTCTCCTCTTTTTACTCTCTCTTTCTTCTTTTTACTCTCTCTCATCTTTTTACTCTCTCCCCTCTTTTTACCCTATTTTCTTTTTTACTCTCTCTCCTCTTTTTACTCTCTTTCCTTTTTTACTCTCTCTCCTCTTTTTACTCTCCCCATCTTTTTACTCTCTCTCCTCTTTTTACTCTCTCTCTTCTTTTTATTCTCTCTCATCTTTTTACTCTCTCCCCTCTTTTTACCCTATTTTCTTTTTTACTCTTTCTCCTCTTTTTATTTTTATTTTTTAATTTCTAAGAAACTCACCTAAGAAAATACCATTAATCACACCTAAAAACTCAAAACAAAAAATAAATTTCTTAACTCACTTTTTCTCTAAGATCCCCTATATTAAAGAGATCAATAATAATGCTCTTAGGCCAAACTAAGAGATCTTGACACGTCCTTCATCGCACATGCAGACCATATACAATGTTCCATTTATGATCTACGTTTATAAATAGGCACCCAATTTAACAAAATTGGTCGTGAGTTACATCCGTATATGTTTCCACGTAATGACAATTTTCTCGACCACGTTGAATTTTGAATTACAATCTATGGCTCAAATTATAATGAACTAACGAAAATGGTGCAAGTCGAAGAATTGGAAACAGTCAGTCCAATTGAAGAAGAAGAAGAAATAAGCTATGAGGATCTCAAAAAACGCATGTGTAGAGACCGAAACCTTATGGAGAAGTTCAAGCAACAGAAACGACATAATAATGATGTCGTTTCGTTGACAACGCATCGACCCGAAGCTTCACGGCGTAAGAAGATGTCTCGTTCGCAAGACTCGGTGTTAAAGTACATGATGAAAATCATGGAAGTGTGTAAAGCGAAAGGATTTGTCTACGGAATCGTACCGGAAAAAGGTAAACCAATAACCGGTTCTTCCGATAGCTTAAGACGATGGTGGAAAGAAAAAATTCAATTCGACCAAAACGCTCCAAACGCTATCTCGGAATACTTAACTCTTGCGGCGGCTGGTGCTGCAGCGGAGCTAATGAATAAGTCATCATCACCATCAAGCTTTTTACATATGTTACAAGAGCTACAAGACACTACTCTAGGGTCGTTACTATCGGCGTTAATGCAACATTGCACACCACCACAACGGCGGTTTCCATTAGAGAAAGGAATCGCACCGCCGTGGTGGCCGACGGGGATGGAGGTTTGGTGGGGAGAGCAAGGAGCAGCTCATGAGAACGGTGCACCACCGTATCGAAAGCCACACGATTTGAGAAAATCTTGGAAAGTTAGTGTTCTCGCGGCAGTGATTAAACACATGTCGCCGAATTTGGGAAGAGTGAGACGACTCGCGACGCAGTCTAAAAATTTACAAGATAAGATGATGGCTAAAGAGACTGATACTTGGTCTCGTGTCTTAAACCAGGAAGAGGCTCTTCTTAATATCAAAGACTTTAAGATCTCGGAAGATCAAGATCAGGAATCGTCGTCGGCGTCTAAGAGAAAAGGTGAGTTTTTGGAACCATCTAAGAGTGTTTACACTTGCCAAAACTCAAGTTGTCCTGAAAGTGATGTGAATTTTGGATTCAAAGACAAGAACTCGAGAACGGGTCATGAGATCCAGTGTATATACGGGTCGACCCAAGAGCCGAGTCAGAGCATGGGTGATATAACTCCCATGCTTGAAAGGACTCCTAGTATTGTTACTAATACTAGTAATGAAGATGATTACACAATGATCTTAAGTGAAATGGACAAGCCAGATGATGATGTTCAAAGTAATAATGAAAATTTGATGAATAATTTTTGGATAGAGAGGATGCAGGAGGAGATAAATTGCTCCAGGAGATATGAAGAAGAATATGATGATGATGATGATACTGGAATGGAATTGAACCAATTCTCAGAATCTGATCAATCGGAAATCGTGAACCAGGGTACTTTTTCAGTCTGGGACATGGGTTGTGAAGACAAAGACATATATATGTCCGACTTTTAATAAAGTCTTTTTGCGATGTGCTTTACAGATAGCAAAAGTCGGAACATGTCTCTCTGCACTTGTATCATATTTGTCCCAAAAAGTGTTATTATTAAGCGATAATGTGGAAATGAGACCGTGATACTATTAAGGTCCTATCAAACGAAATCTAGAATCATAATAAAAAAAGGGGCCTTTTTTTTTTTTTTTTTTTTTGTGAAGTTTGCAAGTATTTTATTTTATATTTAGATATATGTCTAAATAGTCTCAACAAGATTAGAGACTCCACAACATTACTCAAAATAAAATGAAAATATATAAAATAAAACTCTAAGTCAACTTTTTTTGTTTATGCTTTGTGAAGAAGAACACAAAGGTGAATAAAATGACTCAAATAGCCCGAGCATCACCATCGGCGAGGTATAGTTTGCGGAGGGCTTCGCAGCCACGGAGCGGCTCGTCCTTAAAGAAACCCATGGCGTTGGCAAAGTGATGAGTAGATGCGGCTCCATTGGCGCGCGTGAGGATCACTGTGGCCGTTTTTCGGCCAGGATCAGCCTTGTCACATCCACGCATAGGACTCTCAACAAGCTCCGCTAAGCATTGCTGATCCTGTCGGTCTCCTGTGACGGCGACACTGTATTTTCCGTCTTTTCCTGTTACCGCCTCTCCAACCACTTCTCGTTTCAGTGATACACTGTCTTTACACACTATCCTCACTTTTGCACCTGTTATCAATGATAACATATTAGCATAAGCAACATAGAAAATATAATTGTTCTTTGTCTCAATTATTTTAAACTTGCGTTACTATAACTACGAACCGGTTATATATTTAGTGGCGATAGTCTCAAATCCAAAGCGGCAAGTGTCACAGTAAACACATCCTTCAATGTAAAATGGCGTTCCAACCGCCATGGCCGCAAGAGGCAGAAGCGAAACGCATAACACAGCGATCAGAGGTATAGATGATCTTGCCATCTCTGTTAGCAAATTAAGAACGATGCTCTAAGTTTTGGAGAATGTTATTGGTGAAGGGGGTTTGTGTATTATGTGCAAACTATATATGTATTATATATAACATAAGAAGGATATTGATCAATATGCACATGTAGTGAAGAAGGTGCAAGTATATCGCATCTTGTGCCAATTTAATTAGCTTTCTTACTGTCGGCTTGATCCACTTGCGGCTGCTCCTCCGCCGTTAGCGGCAAGAGAGTTTGTGTTGCCTTCTTCACAAGTCAACTCGTACGGACTTTTCATTTTGTTTTATTTCATTAACAATTCGGCATTTGACTTTATACGTTTATATATAAAATCTACAACGATTTTTTTTTTTTGGTTTTCAATCTACAACGATTTCTTAACAAATTTTATTATAGAGCGTAGAAGAACACTAAGTTAATGTTAAATCTGATTAGATACAGCATTATATTTGACTTAATTAGTTAGGAAATTAATAATAACAATTTTGCCTATAGTAGTTAGGACTATTTGTTGAACCGAAGCTAACCCAAGCATATACTTTTAGCCTAAAAATATATGCTTGATTATTTTCGTGTGTCTTAGGAATGACGTGGTAGGTAAAAATGAAATGGAACCTCAAAGTTTTCCATTTTATCCACGTATATAAGATATTAAAGCGGGAAACACTTTTATTTTGACCGTATTATAAACTATAGGATAAAACTAACCTAAGTTTATACGACACTTAAAAATAGGATCAAAGTTGTTTTTGTTACAGATTTTAATATAAAAATTTAAATTTAATAAAAAAATTCTAAAAAGCACTAAAATTTAATTAAAAAAATAATGCAGTTACAAATTCGGTTATTGATAAAATTCTGAATCGGGTTTGGATTGGATTTTCTCGGTACATAAATTTAAGACGTATTCTTGTATTTTGTCGGTATTGGTTAATTTGGTTTAAAACATATTCAAATATTTTATTTTTTGGATATAGTTTACTACGATATAGATTGGAGTCCTGGTATTTTATATAAAAATTCAAAAATTTAAAAAAATTTAATAAAAAACTCTAAAGTTTGGTTCTTGGTTGGTTCTATATAGGGTTTGGTTCAATTTTTTAATATATATAGGCTTAGGTCCTATGAAGTATTTTGTCGGGTTTGGTTATGATTAGATATTTTTAATTCTGGTTGATTTCTGTTCAGGTTTTGAGCCACTAGAACAACATTTTGAAAACTATACTCATAATATCAACACGAATCTAAGAACCAAATGAACACAGGTTAAAAAAACAATCAAATCCCACGCTATAGCATGAGTTGAATCCTAGTCTTATATATTAAAGTAGAAGACATTTTCATTTGGCCGTGTTATAGACTATAGGATAAAATTGACTTAAGTTCATAACAACCCCTTAAAAACAGGATCAAGGTAGGTTTTGTTACATATTTTTTAAATAAAAAATTCAAATTTAATTGAAAAATTCTAAAAAACCTAAAATTTACACTACAAGAAAATATTAGTTTAACAATGCTTTTTTACAATATTTTAGGGACGGAGGAGATTATGCACGTTTTGCCAACACTTTTACGACGAAAACAAGATTCGTTGTAAGAGTGTTGTAATTTTACAACGCCAAATTTTATTGTAAAAACATAGGTATTTTACGACGAATTTACAACGTATTAACATGTTTGAACTGATTCGTTGTAAAAACATCCCTGATTTACAACATGATTACGACGAAATTTATTTACAACGATTTAAAGATGAATTTGAAAATTTGGTAAACACGTTTTACATATACATATAACTGGTTGTTACCAATCTAAGATACGTCGTAAAAATATCTCAAAATATTTGTTTTCGTTACAAAAATGTCCCTAATTTACAACACAATTATAAAAAATTTATTTACAACGATTCAAAGATGAATTTGGAAATTTGGTACAGACATTTTACTTAATACATATAACTGGTTGTTATAAATCTAAGATACGTCATAAAGACGTCTCAAATTATTTGTTTTTGTTGTAAAAAGGTATTTACTTTGCAAGTCATTTACAAAAAATTATCTTTACAATTAGTTAAAGACGAAATATGAAATTAGATATTTGTAGTTAGTTACATACGTTGTAAATTACTCGTATTTATTTTAGTGTTGTAAAATCATTGTTAAATTTTTGCCTATATAAGGTGGAGGTTTCTTCTCATAATTCACAACACAAACCAACAAAAAAAAATTTCTGAAAAAAAACAAAAAATAGTTTGGTTATTGATTCGATTTCGGTTCGGTTTTAGATTAGATTTTTGCGGTACATAGATTTAGGGCGTATTCTGACATATTATCGGGTTCGGTTCATCTAATTCTTGATTTTGATTATTTTAGTTTAAAACATATTCAAATATTTTATTTTTCCGATTTAGTTTGGTACATTATAGATCGAGTTCAGGTTCAAGTGTTTATATATATAAATTTAAAATCTGAAAAAGATTTAGTTAAAAACCTCTAAAATTTGGTTCTTGATTCGTTCTATATCGGGTTTGTCTTTAGTTTTTTTTGAATATATAGGCTTAGGACCTACAGAGTGTTCTGTAGGGTTTTGCTCGGATTAGATTCTTCTATTTCAGGTTAATTTGGTTAGGATTCTGGGTCACTAGAATAAAAAATTCAAAAACAATATTCAAAATATTAACATGGATCTAAGAACTAAATAAACACGGATTGAAAAAACCAATGAAATTCCACGCTGTATCGTGGGTTGAAACATAGTCTTATATATTAAACCTGAAAATACTTTCATTTTGACATTGTTATAAGGTATAAGATAAATTTAACCTAAAGTTCATAACAACCCTTAAAAATAGATTTAAGGTAGGTTTTTTTTACAGATTTTTATACAAAAAGTTTAAATTTAAAAATGTAATGGAAAAACTCTAAAAAACTAAAATTTAATAAAAATAAATCGGTTATTGATTCGGTTCCGGTATGGATTTGGATTTGATTTTCCGGATACATAGATTTAGGACGTATTCTCGTATTTTGGTGGGTTCAGTTTATCTAATTCGATATTTTGGTTATTTTAATTCAATAATTATTCAAGTATTTTCTTTTCCAGATAGAGTTTTCTTCGGTACAGATCGAGTTTGGATTTGAGTTTCTTTTTAATATAAAATTTCCAAATTTAAAAAGACTTAACAGAGAAACTCAAAAATTAAAATTTGGTTCAGATTTGAGTTCGAGTTCAGTTTTTTAGGTACATATATTTAGGACTCATTTGAGTATTTTTTCAGTTTCGATTCCTCTAATTCAGATTAATTTTGCTACGTGTTTCACGTATCTAAAACATCTCAAAAATAATATTCAAAAATATCAATACGAGTCTAAGAAACTAAATGAACACAATTTAAAAAAACAATCAAAACAATTTATATCCCGTGTTATAACACGGATATAATTATAGTCTTATATATTAAAGTGGGAGACACTTTCATTTTAACCGTGTTATAAACTTTAAGATAAATTAACTTAGAGTTTGTTAACTCTTAAAAATATGATAAAGGTTGGCTTTGTTATAAACTTTTATATAAAAATTCAAAATTATTAAAAGATTTAATGAAAAACACTAAATAATTTTTAAAAATAGATTCTAACTTTTTTATTTGTCTTTTCTATTAAAAATAATTTTAAACAATTGAAATTGTATTTGATTATACGTGTAGTATTTATTGTTATTTATTATTATTTAGATTAACAAATAATTACGTTATTAAATGATGTTTAGGTTTGGTTCTTGATTTGATTCTGATTATGGTTTGGGTTCAGTTTTTCAAATACATATATTTAAGATCCATTTGGATATTTTATCATATTCGGTTTTTGATTCCTCTAATTTTGTTCCGATTTTGGTTCGGCTTCTAAAATAATATTTCAAAAATAGTATTCTAAAATTTCAGCACGTGTGCCGATGACAGGTGGCCCAGTGGTGTTGCCACTTTATAAATCCTCAAGGCACCAGGGATCGAACCCCCTACCTGCAGTATAAGGAGGGGAATTAAAAGCCACTAGACTAGTTGACAAAAAAAAATGTCAGCACATGTCTACGAACTTGAATGAACACGAGTTTAAAATATATATCGGGTTAAATTCGGTTTTTGATTCATTTCCGGTTCGAGTTTGGATTCAGTTTTTTGGATAAGTAGATTTAGAACATATTTCTACTATTTTGTCGGCTTCAATTTCTCTATTTTGGTATTTTAGTTCTTTTTATTTAAGACCTATTCGGGTATTTTTTTCGATATAGTTTGCTTCGAGTATTTTTATAAAAATTAAAATAGAAGGAATTAAAAGAAAAACTCTAAAAAGCTAAAAAAATTTTTTGATTTTCTTCTGGTTCGGATTCCGGTTAACATTTTTTTGGTACATAAACTTAAGACTTATTTAAGGATTTTGTTGAGTTTTGTTCTTCTAAATCGTATCAATTTTGGTTCACGTTTCGGACCACTAAAACAATATCTCAAAAATTTCCAAAATATCAACATGACTCTAACAATTTAAATAAACAAAGTTTAGAAAAACAATCAAAACAATAAATATTTATTAGAAAAAATTCAATGTTTTTTGAAAATACTAAAAAAAAATATATCAAGTTAAATTCAGTTCTTGAATCGATTTTGCTTCGGTTTTGAATTTGATTTTTTTGGTACATAAATTTAGGATCTATTCATTTTATTTTATCGGGTTTTTTTTCCTCTAATTTGGTATTATGATACTTTTAATTTGTGACTTACTCTGGTATTTTTATTTCCGGATATGCTTTGGTTCGGTATAGACCGAGTTTGGGTTCAGATATTTTTATATAAAACTTCAAAAAAATTAACTGAAAAATTCTAAAAGCTAGATTTTCTTTTGATTTGGTTTGAGTTTGGGTTTTGTGTTGGTTTTTTGGGTACATAGATTAATGATCCATTTAAGGATTTTGTTGAGTTTGATTCCTCTAATCCGGATCAATTTCTGTTTGGCTCTCGGGCATTTTAACAAAATCTCAAAAAAAAAAGTTCCAAAACATTAACATGGTGGGTCAAATAAGCTAAATGAATACAATATAAAAAAAATCAAAATAATAAAATCATGCGTTATAATATGGGTATAATCATAATTTTATATATTAAAGAGGGAGACTTTTTCATTTTGACCGTGTTATAAACAATAAGATAAAAATAACTGAAAGTTCATAATAACCCTATAAAATGAGCTTAAGGTAGGTTTTATTACACATATTTATTCAAAAAATTCAAAATTAACAAAACTTTAATAAAAAAACTCTTAAAAACTAAAATGATGTAAAAATATATCGATTATTGATTCAGTTCTGATACGAGTTTGGATTCAACTTTCTAGATACATAGATTTAGGACATATTCTGGTATTTTATCGAGTTTAGTTTATCTAATTCAGTATTTTGGTTGTTTTTGTTTAAGACTTATTCAAATATTTTTTTGGAATAGAGTTTGGTTTGGTATAGCTCGAGTTTAGAATTGCAAAAATAGCCTTCATCACTGCCCTCAATTTTAGATATTATTTAAAAATGCTCTTTATTATGGAAAAATTACCAAAATACCTTTAAATAATTATTTTTATATATTTTTAAAACTTTTTTCCGC
Source organism: Lepidium aucheri (assembly GCA_900406435.1). Classification (NCBI taxonomy): domain Eukaryota; kingdom Viridiplantae; phylum Streptophyta; class Magnoliopsida; order Brassicales; family Brassicaceae; genus Lepidium; species Lepidium aucheri. The sequence continues at coordinate 1,649 of OVBA01000551.1, read as the reverse complement.
CAAATTTTTTTTCCCGCCCAAAAAACTTTTTTTCCGCAAAAAATAATAATTCATGCTAAATTTGTTTTCCACCAAAAAAGTTTTTGACGCAAAAAAAAAAATTATCCACCAAAAAAAAATTTCCGCCAAATTTTTTTTCCATTTACGAAAAGCGTCCCCGCTTAAAATTTTTGTAAGGGAGTTTATAAAATTTATAAGACTTTATAAAAGAGCATATAACATTTATAACGCTTTATGATAGAACTTATAAAATTTATAAAGGTTTATAAGAGAGCTTATAAAATTTATAAAGTGTTTATAAAAAATTTATAAGGTGTTTATAAAAATTTATAAAGTGTTTATAAAAATTCGTAAGTTGTTTATTAAAAATTATAAAATGTTTATAAAAATTCATAAGGTGTTCATAAAAATTTATATGGCTTCTTTCAAAAATGGGTCATTTCTTGAGGTCAATTGCAAAATTGACCCCCATTTTTCTCTCTCCAAAATTTCTACTAAAATAACCTTGTGGCTCTATATAATTTCAATCATGCCATTAATTTTTTTTTTCTTTTTTTTAATTCCAAAAAATACTTGAAAAGACATAAATATTTGTGACAAACAACTTATTTACAACAATGCCATTGTCTTCAATATTTCCAACCACCATTAACAACCAAAAGTGAGCTCTAAATGCTCACTTACCTACCATTTTCGGATTTAATAAGCTCTAAATCACTAACATAACATCACATTCTTCTACTTTCTCACCAATTTCATCCAAAAAACTCTCTCATTTGCATGTCAAATTTTTATATCTTCTTGTTTTTTCTTGTTTTCTATGTTTTAGAACTAAAAACGATTGGATTTCGTCGGTGTAAACTTGACTCAAAGTTCTGGGCAGTAATTGAAGGTAATCTCAAGCTCAATCTAACTCATTACCATTTTTTCGTTTTTTTTTTGCAGAAAGTAGACTTAATTTTAAGTCTACTCCGATTGTAGACTTAAAAAGTCTACAAGTCAACATATGGGCTAGTTTTGCATTTGACCAATATGTTGTAGACTTAATTTTAAGTCTACATTTATCTCTTTGTT
>OVBA01000550.1:0-62960 GCA_900406435.1 Lepidium aucheri | reverse complement strand
TTATTTTATCTTCAATTTAAAATAATTTATTTTCAATTTAAAATAATTTATAATAATTTACTATAAGTTATTTTAATTTATTATGATTTACTATAATTTATTTCAATTTATTTTTAATTTAATTCAATTTATTTTAATTTATTACAATTTATTTTAATTTATTATAATTTATTATAATTTATTATAATTTATTTTAATTTATTTTAATTTATTTTGATTTTATTTTAATACAATTTATTTGACCGTATAGTTGTCACGTGTTCAGCCATACACGTGTCACGTTAACGGTCAACATTGATATTGGCCGAAAAATAATAGTTCGTGTATGAAATTTATAATTTTTATCAATAAACTTAGGTTTAAGTCTGACACCCAAATTCGTGTATGAATTGGCACGACGTCAAAAATTTATGTAGATTTCGGCCATTTTCCTTAGTTTTATTCCTATCATTGTTAATAATATTATATATAGAATTAGTAAAACTATAATATATAATATTAGGAACATATCACAACAAGCAATGATATTCTCATCTATCATATGCATAATGATTTTCGTACGTTAATTTCAAAGCTTGGAATTTTAAGTGTATTGTCCTTGTGTTATACGAGATTTACATGTTTCGTAGGTGTACAGAGTGTTTTAGTTCCCTCCTGATCAAATACATGGATTCTATATTGTCATTAAAGACATGATTTGATTCTCTAATCATGAAAATGAATATGGCAATAGCTTTAGATTGAAGTTAAGAATATTTGGGAGCTTAGTCGGCTTCTCTATTGATTGAGATAATTATAAAATTTAATTTCTTTACTAATTCTTAGTTATATATATAAAATTGAATTAGTTGTTTACCAAAAAAGAAAAGAAAAAAGAAATTAATAGAAGCCAATGTCGGCTTAAAAATAAAAAATAATAATAGTTGAGAAGGCAATAAAAATAATAATATGAATGCATCACTAGGATCATTCTCCTGTGGAATCTTACACCGTACGATCGTTTATCTTCACATGATTCTCTTCTGATTTTATTTTATTATGACTTTTTCTCTTATAATCATCAGCGATTCATGCTCTTCTAGGTTAAATCGAAAAAGTTAGACTCCTGCTAAGGAGATTCTCCAATGTCTTATGATTATTACCCATTGAAAAACCCTCCACATCGCTCCTTCACCACTCTCATTGTAAGGTTTTCTTCTGAACATAATTGTGTTCGATTAACACTTTATTGATTCTTATTTCTGTTTCTTAATCCAAAGCGATGAGGATACACTGAACGAGTTAGAGACACATATTTTCTTCATCTAACGGTATGTTATTCTCACTTTTTCAATTATGTATTTGTTTTCCTCTCGATCTGGTTTTATTGTATTCAGAGCACATAGTTAACAAATTCGATATGTGTTTTGTTCCTATCTTAAGTATAATACCAAAAAGAAGAAAGAATTAAGGTATTTTGTCAACCAACTTGTACTACAATTTTTCCATTGAATCTGCTTGCTAGTCTGATTTTGTTATTCTTTTGCAGGTTGAAGTTGTTTATGTTGAGGATTGTATTTCTGGATTTTACGGTGGAAGCTGATTTGAATGAAATTTTTTTTTCCAATATTGTAATTTCCTTAATTTTTTAAAAATTATAAAATTATAAAATTTCATTCGTTGTAAATTTATAGATATTTCAATATTTTGTATAGTATTTCACTATTTTGTATTGTGGCTTATGAAATAAAAGTCAAATATCAATTTTATATTTTAGTTTCTTAAATTACCAGAAAAAATGATTTCGTGTATTTTATTATAAAAACAGTAAAAATTACAATTTACTATTTAAACACAACAATGACATTCTTATAATGTTATAGTTTTACATTATAATTGCTATGAAAACACATAATTGATCAAACAAATACGCTATGGAAAATAACATCCAAAAACCTATGAATATATATCATAGCTAAATGTTAAATGCTATTATATCAAAACAAAATGTTATAATTGATACATTTTTTTTGTCAACCGCATGTTGCTATAACTAATACATTTAGATAGCAATATTTAATCGCTATAGTATAATTAATAATTGTTTAAACAAACAGCTATGTTAAATGAATTAATAATAGCAATGGTGCAAACTGCTATGTAAAGTCATGAATCTATTAACGCAGACGATGTTAGAGCGGTTTCTAAACCACTATAGTATCATATACATATTAATTGTATTTTTAACTTAAAAGTATATATAATAAAATTACATACAATTTGATTGCGTGGGTTTATATTTATAAATGTAGTGACTAGTGGACATAAAATATGATATAAGAACCATTAATGTATAACACATTTATAGCACCGCATCTAGAATTTTCGATATATTTTTGTAATACTCAAAAGATTTGGATCTATACAATCTGACGAATGCTATAAATATAGGCGTACGTTTATGTTTTTTTTCCTGTCAAGTTGTTTATCACTTCAAAGTTATTGTTAACAGTGAATGGCCACTTACTCAGTGATATATATATACTTGATGACCACAGATACATTGTACCGAACAAAATTATGATTTTTTGGATATATATATATATATATATGAATTATTAATAAATCGAATATTAGATTTTATTTTTTTATATATAAGTTAGTAATATATATATATATATATTTATATGAGTTATCAATAAGCATATGCATATATTTGTGTTTGTTTCTTTAAAAGTGGATGTATATTTTGAATTCATACTTAAATAACAACAATACAATTTTTCTAGTATTTATAGCTAGTATAAAAAATCAAAATCTTTTTAGAAGAATAAATATTTTACTTGTGAAGATTGAGTGCTATTAAATTCTTTAATAAGTTCAATCTTATTGACCAATTTATTTATCTTGTATATCTGATCATAAATTTTAATTATATGTTTTTTATTAACAGCAACTCTAAATAGGAAAAACGTTTCTTTTAAATTTGTTAAAGCTAAAATTTCATAATTTTCAATTTACAAGAAATAAAGAAATCGTGAATTATAATACTAATAATAAACCGATATTTATCAAAATTATAAAACCTTGTTAATACCTTATCGATAGACTTTCTTAATTGAGAAGCAGTTCCATTAACAATTTGCATATCAATCCAATCAAACATCAAAAATCTTGCTTCACTAGTATTATCTCTAACACTAACATGAATGTAATACTGTTATCATAGAAATTTAATAGTTTTTGTAACAAATATTTCATAAAAATAAAAGTGAATATTTTGATAAATATAAGAAATCAGAAGGTTATTTTGGAACCACATCCATCACGTTAAGATTTTAATTTGAACAATTTCACGTGCGTTTAACAATTGCAAGATCTTGAGAGTCATTTATGTCTTCAAAACAATCAATTGGCAAAACTTTTTGTTGCATATTTTGCACCTTAAGTAACACCATCCATAATCAACATCAATATAATAAATTATTATCATTGTAACATAAGAACCAATCTACAAAAAATAGAAATGATTAATTTAAGACTAACTAAAATAAATCTAAGAAAAAGCAAAAAGTGTTTACCTCTACTATATCTAGAAGTTGTCTAATTATTTTTTTGGATATCGTTTAAAGAAATCATCATTAACTGATAAAATTTTTGAATTATTGCTTTGGATAGATCAATCAATTCAATCTGCAAATTATCATTAGGAAGCCTACAATATAGATTTGTATATATGAGTTATAATCTCTTATATAAAATATTAAAATTGACAAAAAAATGAAATTATGAAAAAATAAGTACATGTTCTTCAGATCTAAAACCTCTTAGATTTTTTCATTATCAATCAAGATTTGAGTATAATCGCAATTATTATAAATACTTAAGATATCTCAAATAAATTAGTAAGTATTAGAAAATGTTAGTGGTATTCAATCTAAACTTATACAATCATCTAAAACACGTAATTTATTATACACACTTAGAATTTCAAATATTTAGTAATATATAAATATAATATTTGTATACGTTATAATTTTTGCCGTAATATTTCTATAGTTTAAGTTAATATTAGAAAACAAAATATATGAAAAAGTTATATAAATATATATATTAATTAAATATAATTATAAAATATCAAAGACATATATATATATATATGTATATCTCTAAATACTTTTATCTTGCAATTATCTTGAAAAATTGCAAAATAATTATAGTTTAGAGTACAAATGTATTCTTGGCTTTCTCTTCAATAACTCCACCATGTTTCCCAAAACACTCTGGTCACCCTATAATCTCTGTACAAAACAAATAAAATTTTGTACCATTAAATATTTTATAAATAATAAAACGTTAAAAAATAGTATAACAACAATTTACTCAGCATTTCGAAAGGTAATACTAATTTGTTTAGTTTGTTTTCCATTCACTTCAGAAATTTAAGTATTGCTAACACGAACCAACTTTCCAATGATATAAAACAAAAAAAATCACAACTTTTTTTAACATTTATAATTGAAATTTTTTTAAAGATAGAAATCTTTAAGACGCTCATCAAATAATTTATGGTAATCTATATATTTTAGTCCCAAATTTGAATCTGGTAGAAGATCAGTTGACTTAATCGAGATTGTGTACACAAAGGAGATTTTGTACTTATGAGTAGAAGTACGATAAGTTCTGTTTTCGCGGAGAAACTTGAAAGTTTGTAATGATCTTAGTATTTCATTGTTCAAGATGATTCGCGAATTTAGAAACTAGTTACTTTCACATTACAATGAATTTTATCACCCTAAAAAATATTTCTAATCATTAAAAAAATGGAAATAAATAAATTATTATTAACATACCTTAAAATCACAAAGAACCATATTGATGGTTTAACCAAATTCTTTAGTATATATTTTGCAGAATTTTAACGAAGAAATTTGAGAGAAAGACATGACTAAGGTGAATAAAAAATCAAGAGAAAAGAGAAACTTAAAATCTAAGAGAACAAAAATTATCCATCACCAAGATTTCCTATGCCCTAAATCACAAAGCTGATCATCTTGCCCATACTAATAGGGGTACTCTAGAAATCAGCCTTTTGTGAACAATATTCATTTTTTTCTAGTTTCTTTATATCTTGAGAGTGAATTAAGTTAACAAAAAATAATTCTGAGAGAAAAAAAGAGTTAGAATCATTTTTGTTGTAATAATAGTCATATGATGCGTCTTAAATAGATCTCTTTTAATATTTTTTCTAATAGGATTAGGAGAAATTTTTAAAATAGATATTTATTAGAAATATCTATTATATGATATACCCTAAATATAAAGTATTAGATAAGATAACTTGTTATCTATTGTATTGAGTTGACCTCCGCGTTTTAGGATAATCACAAACGAATAAGATTACAAACAAAATAATTTTCACATAATAAAAAGTAAATAATACAAACTAATAAAATTATTTGGTTTTTTTTATATTAATACAAACTGACCAATAATCTATAAATAATATTAATATTGAGTTTTTTTTAATATAGTATATTTTTATTATATTTAACTATTTTATCTTTATATATTTAACTTAAAACATATATTTATATATTAAATTTAAAACAAACTAATAATATTATGTAGATAAAAATAAAATATAATCAGTTAAACAATCTTATCAAGACAGAAAAAAAATTAAATCTTATCAAAAGATAAAATATTATTTATTATTATTATAAAAGATATGAATCACAAGTGGACTTTAGTCTAGTGGCAGGTGGTAAGTCCACTAAAGGTAGGCGTACTTGCACATCCTGGAATCGAACCTCACTGCCTACATTATGTAGGAACTTAGCTAATGGGCCGGCCAGTTGTGTCAATGTTGACAAAAGAAGAAGAAGATATGAATCTATTAACGCTATGATTTTATTGATATCATTAGCTTGTTTTGTTGGAGTAAGCTTCAAGTTAGTAGTTTGAGTTGCAAGTTAATAAACTAGACTAGTTGAAATATTTTAGGAAATTATACAAAACATAGTTGAGATGTTTTAGGAAGTTATCAAAAACGTAATCGTTTCCTTATTAGAATTATGAAATAGTTTTAATCTATATATAGAGATGCCAATTTTTGGCATAAGGTGTGAGGTTGAGATTTGAAAGTTTAGGTTTTGAATTATTTTCCTAAACTAATAAAGAGAGTCATTCTTTATAATTCTTGATTTCATTTACGATTCATTGTTTCTACAATTGGTATCAGAGCAAAAGGTGTTAAGCTTTAATCGAATGAGAAACAAATCATGGGTGATAACAATGGTATAGTAGCCGCATAGAAGAACAAAGGCGGAGGAGGCTCAACCTCTATAGTATGTCTGATGTTAACCACAACTAACTATACCGTTTGAGCTGTAAGTATGAAAGTATGTCTCAATGTACACGAGGTATGAGAGGTAATTGAAGGAAAAAAACATGGTGATGGTACTCTTGTTCCAATCTATACCGAAAGATCTTATTCTACAAGTTGGTGAATTATACACGGCAAAGAAGGTGTAGGAGGCCATCAAAACTCGAAATCTAGGAGATGAACGTGTTAAGGAAGCAAGGTTACAAACCTTGATGTTCGAATTCGACCGACTTAAGATGAAAGAAACCGAATCTGTAGATGACATTTTGAGCAAGTTATCGGCAATTTTATCCAAATTTCTTCTCTCGGAGTGAAAATCGAAGAAACAAAGTGGGTGAAGAAGTTTCTCAAGTGTCTTCCTAGAAAAAAATACATCCTTATGGTTGCATCCCTTTGAGCAACGTTTGGATCTTTTTACAGCAAGCTTTGAGGATGTCATAGGTCGATTAAAAGCCTATGAAGAAAAATTCTTAAAGAAGAAGAAGAAGAAGCTCAAGAGGATCAAACGTTAGACTTCAATGAAGGACCAAGAGGGATATGGAGAGGAGGTCAAACAAATTATGGAGGAAGAGTGCGTGGAAGAAGCAATGGATATTTTGATATCTCTAAGGTAATTTGTTATCGTTGGGACAAATACGGACACTTTACATCTAAGTGTCCAGATAGATTGTTTAAGCTACAAGAAGCACAAGAAGATGTCAACAATGAAAAAGAAACACAAGAAGGAGACGACTTGTTGTTACATGAAGTTGTGTTTCTCATTTAAAGATAAATGAATACCAAGTAAGTTTGAATCAAATAACAATGAAGAAAATATTTGGTATCTTGACAATGGAGCTAGCAATCATATGACTAGAGATAGAAGATACTTCATTAGGTTCGATGAGAAAATCACCGAGAAGGTGTGTTTGGTGATGATTCTCGTATAGACATTAAATGGAAAGGAGTGATATCTTTTGTTGATGGTAACAGGAATGAGAAGGAGATGAAGGATGTGTACTATATTCCAGATTTGAAAAGTAATATTATTAGTCTTGGGCAAGCTACAGAGGAGCGTTATGATGTAAAGAATAAAGGAAACTACCTTATAATTCACGATCTTAAAGGAAAATTAATTGTCAAGGCTAAGCGTTCGAGAAATTGTTTGTACAAAGTACGAATGGATATTAACGACATAGTCAACTTCATCTTTCTAAACTTAGTGAGTCTAGTAGGTGACACTAAATATTGGGACATATAAATCTTGATACAATGAGGAGCATGGTAAAAGGTGGGTATATAAGTCGAGATGTGGTCTTTGATGAGACAAAATGGTGGAACTGGATCAACAATGATACAAACTCGAGTCATGAGTTTCAACTAGAAATCAGAAGCTTTAGAAGACAAGAAACCCGAGAAACAAGAAACAACGAAGGAGAAGTTGCTTCTTGAGAAAGTAATGAAGTTTCACAAACAAGTAATCAAGGAAAAGGGAAGAGTCGAATGATTCTCTTGATAATGATGTCAAATTTTATGAAGAGAACAAAAACTCTACTCAAAATATACGAAAGAGACAAAGACAAGTTATTAAACCAAAACATCTTGAAGGCTATGTCTTGACTGCGGAGGAAGGATTAAGGTTATTGTAGTGTCTAGATGATGAACAGTTTTGCGAAGCAAAAGAGTTAAAACTATGAATTTATGCGTGTGAAGATGAGAACGATTCCATTGTTAAGAATCGAACATGGGATCTTGAGAATCCACCAGAGAATTAAACCAATTGGACTCAAGTGGGTGTTCAAAGTTAAGAGAAATTTGGATGGAACCAAACACAAGTATAAAGCTAGATTTGTTGCTAAAGGCTATGTGCAAAAAATGGAACCGAGATAATATGTCAACTTTCCAAGATCACTCTTCTCAAATTTAGTAGACATCTCTATTTTGAACAATCTTGTCCTGTTACATTTCTATACATCGATGGTTCTTTGGTACACTTCTCAAACCTAACTCCTTAAGTACTTGATTTAGCTTGATGTTCAAGCTCTTGATGCTTGCCTTAAACCATATAAGCCTTCTTACGTTTATAAACTTTATTCTCGCTTCTTTTGACCTTAAATCCCTCTGGTTGTGTTACATAATCAGTTTTCTTTTAGATCTCCATTAAGAAAATCCTGTTTGACGTCTAGATGGTGAATTCCCCAGTCGTAAGACGCGGCCAAGTTAATTAAAACTCGAAGTTTCTAACCTTGCAACCAGAGCATATACCGACACACTTTGAGTGTGCCAAATCGATGGTGGGATCACTTTGAGTCAAAAAAGATATGCACTTTAGATACTTGAGTAATTGGGGACGAGTGGTTGTAACTTAGTTCACACACCAATGGACTCGAGGTTATAGCTATCAAAATCGGAGGAAGAGAAAGATATTGATGCAAAAAAATTTTCAGAAAAATATGGGATGTCTCCGATACTTATTACATACACGGCCAGATTTGTCATATAGTGTTGGTGTTTTGAGCCGGTATATGCAAAGTCCAAGCGAGTCACATGGAATATACTTAAAACAATGCTTAAGGTACTTATAAGGAACAAGTACACTTGGTTTAGTATTTACGAGATCTCCAACAAAAGTACCTAGACTTGTTGGATATAGTGATAATAGATACAATGTCGATCTCAATGATGGAAAACGCACCATCACACATATTTTCTATCTCGATCAAGCCCAATCTTGTGGAGCTCCAAAAAACAAGATATTATGGCTCTATCATCTTGTGAGGCCGAGTTTATGCCTGCAACGGAAGCGACTACTCAAACAATTTGGTTTCAAGAACTTCTAAATGAAATCACGAGTTTTACAAGAGAGAAGGTATCAGTATGCATTGATAATAAATCCACTATTACACTTACTAAGAATTCGATGTTTCAAGGAAGAAGTAAACATATTTATACAAGATATCACTTCATAAGAGAGTGAGTTGAGAATGGTCAAATTGAAGTGGAACATGTTTCCGGAAACATGCAAAAGGCATACATTCTAATTAAGGCTCTTAGAATGATCAAGTTTAAGGAAATGAGAGATTTCATTAGAGTCAAAGACATTGAGGAAATCAACTTCAAGCTTAAGGGAAGAATGTTGGAGTAGGCTAGAAGTTAGTAGCTTCAGCTGCAAGCTAATAAACTAAACTAGTTGAGATGTTTTAGGAAATTATCCAATATATAGTTGAGATGTTTTAGAAAGTTATAACATAATTGTTTTCTTATTAGAATTAGGAAATAGTTTAATCTATATATAGAAAGATGTCAATGTTTGGCGTAAAGTGTGAGATTGAGATTTGATAGTTTAGGCAGACCCGACCCTGGGCTAAAGCCCAATAAACAAGGCTTTAGGCATCAGCAAAGATAAAAGTATTTTGGGGCATCATTTTTGCAAATATTATTTTTAGTGTATTGGTTAATTGTAGATAAAAAGGAGTACTCAGTCCCAGGTTCGAATAATGTCTTTGATATTTTATTTTTGAGTTATAGATTTTTTAATTTAAACTGACTCTTTTTTTTCCTGTTTTTCTCGTATGGACTCACAACTTCTTTTACTTTGATTTGTTTTTTTAATTATTTATTTTAATTTTTTTATTAAGTATTGTTTAATTATTTCCAAATCAAAAAGGATTTGTTTTATGAATAATTTATTTAATAACATAATTCAAAGCAACCAAATTTTTGCTTGGTTTTCATCCTTTTTATGAATCACCACTATTACCAAAAACTCCATCAATTTTTCTAGTTTTTATTCACCTTTTATTATACTTAATATTCAACACATGTTTTTCTTTTGCTTATAGTTTGTGTTAGTTTCTATTTCTTTTATCTTCGTTAAATTAAGTAATAAACTCTGTAAATCATAAATATATGATTCTACAAATATCAAAAATTAAATGAGGCATGTACTGAAACTTAGAGCAATTAAAACTTGTATTCTCATTAATCTGTAAAATATGTACAAACTGAGTATTGAAACATTCGTTTTCTTAGTCAATAACAAAAAACAGATGAAAATATCATAATCCCTAATTCACCCCCCTCAAGCCTCTTAAGTTGGATCAGGATCTGGAGAAAAGAGGCTTGATATAGACATCCTGTCAAGGAAAGAATGAAATGGTCCTGGATGCAGAGCTTTTGTAAGAATATATGCATGTTAATTTCCTGATGAAACATGAAACAATCGAAGAAAACTATTCTTTACTTGATCACGAATTGTATGGCAGTCAATCTCTATGTGTTTGGTGCGCTCGTGGAAGACGAAATTAGTGGCAATGTGCATAGCAGATCTGTTGTCACAGAAAAGCTTTGAAGAACTGGTTAGATTGATATGTAAACCCCGCAGTAACTGACTAAGCCAATGCAATTCACAAGTGGCTAAAGCCATACTTCGATACTCAGCTTCTGTACTACTTCTACTTACTGTTTTCTATTTCTTAGATTTCCAGCAAATCAGAGAAGTACCAAGATAAACACAATATCCATTGATTGAACGTCTTGTATCTTGGCAAGTAGTCTAATCTGCATCAGCAAAGGCATTCAAACAAAGTTCAGAATTAGAAGAATAGAAGAGTCCTTGACCTGGATTCATCTTGAGATATCGTAATATACGAAGAGCATCCTGATAATGAATGTCTGTTGGTCGAGATAAAAACTGACTCAAGGTGTTAACAACATATGTAATATCTGGCCAAGTGATGTTTAGGTAAAGAAGTCGTCCAATAAGCTCTCTATATGCAGTAGCATTATCAAGAAGAGTTCCAGAATCCTTACTGAATTTGATATTAGCATCCATTGGCACAGAGCAAGGTTTACAGCTTAACATACCAATAGAAGCAAGTATGTCTAGAACATATTTTTGTTGACATATTGATATCCCTGTAGAGTTGCGTGTGATTTCAAGTCCTAAAAAAAATTTAGGAGCTCCCAAATCCTTCATTATGAAAGCCTGATGCAATATATCTTTGAGTGTCTGCAACTCAACATCATCATTAGAGGCAATTGTAATATCATCAACGTAAACAAGTAAGGAAATGAAAATGGTGCCTGTTTGTTTAATGAAGAGAGTATTATCAGCAGAGCATTGAGTGTAACCTGCAATCAAGACGACTTTAGAAAAGCATTGGTACCATTGTCTTGATGCCTGCTTCAGCCCATAAAGGGACTTATGTAATCGATATACTGGATTAGGAGGTAAAACACCATTTGGAGGAGTATATCCTTGTGGTAAGCTCATGTAGATTTCTTTATCTAGGTCTCCATGCAAAAATGCATTTGACACATCCATTTGCGTAAGAATCCAGCCAAGAGAAGAGGCTACAGCAAGAACTAACTTGACACTTGTTAGTTTTGCAACTGGAGAGAAAGTATCAATGTAATCTACACCCTCTTGTTGAGAGTAACCTTTGGCAACGAGTCTTGCCTTATATATGTCCAATGTACCATCTTGGTTGTACTTGATTGTATATACCCATTTACAACCTATGGTGTGTTTCCCAGATGGAAGAGACTCTATAGTCCATGTACCAAGCAATTCCAGAGCTGAAATCTCAACATCCATCGCTTTTGTATATTAAGGATAGGCCATAGCTTCTTGAAAATTTTGTGGTACTATCTCAAGGGAACAATTAAGAACAAAAGACTGATAGGAAGGTTTTAATTTGTCGTAAGTAATATCAGAAGATATAGGAAAGTCAATGATGGAATTAGAATGGTCAAGTGATGAAGATGTAAGTAAGGAACAATGATAATTGGAGAGATCACCTGGAGCCTTGACTTGTCGTCTTGGTCTTGTATTGTGTAGAGAATTCTGTCCTGTATCTGGCATTATAGTGTCTGTGTTTATTGATGTGGCACTAGAGTTTGAGACAGATGATACAGGCACAGGAAGAACATTTTCAACAAGAGGAACATAAGAAGCATACACACGTAAAGGAGAATTCACAGATGAGGAACATGCAGCATATGGAATGAAACACATATCATGTTTATCAAGAACAATAGGTGTAGATACAGGTAATATAGAATGTGAGAAAATGTCAACATTAGGATTCAGATTCAGGACATCTTTAAAAGGGAAAACAGATTCACGAAAAAACAACATTTCAAGAAATAGAAATCTCATGTGTATCAATGTTTAAAAATTAATATCCCTTAAAGCCTGGAGGATAACCTAAGAAAACACAATGATCAGCACAAAAAGAGAATTTGTTACGATCCTTAGCTAATGTGGACACATAATAGAGACAGCCAAAAGCACGCAGAAAATTATAGTCAGGCATCTTATCAAACAACAACTCATAAGGTACGTTTATCTAATAATAGAGAAGGAATCCTGTTTATCAGAAAAAACAATAGTTAAGACAAAATCACTCCAGTAAACAATGGGAACATTTGACTGAAATAATAAAGCTCGAGCAACATTAAGCAAGTGTTGATGCTTTCTCTCAACAACAGAATTCTGTTGAGGAGTATAAGAACAAGAAAACTGGTGAATGATGCCACTAGTTTACAAGAAACGAGTGAAAGATAATTCAGGAGCATTATCACTTCTAACAGATTTAATAACAAATTTATACTCACTAGCAACATACTCAATGAAATCAGGTAATATAGAAGAAAAATCACTTTTATTTCTCATCATATAAATCCAGGTAACTCTAGTACAATCATCAAATAAAGTGAGAAAATACTAGAAACCTTCAACAGACTCTGTAGAAAAGGACCCCAAATATCCATGTGAACTAAATCAAAAGGAGACTCGGACAGGTTATTATTAGAAACAAATGGCAGTATCTTTTGTTTAGCTTGCAGACAAACAAAACAAGAAAACTGACTGATTTTAGGTAAACAAAGAATGATAGACATGTGCTGTAACTTGGAAGTTGAGGGATGTCCAAGGCGTTGATGCCAAAGATGTCCATCAACTGACAAGGATCCACAGAAACTTTCAGCAGAAATAGAAGCTGGATCGAGAATGTAAAGACCTTGCATAAGCAAGCCTCTACCAATCGTCAAGTCCAGAGTAAGGTCCTGTAAAATACAGAAATCCGGATAGAAATGAGCAGAACATTGAGAATCATTCAGCAAAGTATGCGCACTCATGAGATGAAATCTAAAACTAGACACATGAAGAACATTATAAAGAACTAATGTCTTAAATATATGAATTGTGCCCGTATGTGTAATAGGAACTCTGGTGCCATTGGGAAGAGAGACTGTGACTCCAGATACCGGAAAAATTGCACTAAACAATCCAAGATCAGAATAAACATGACTTATGGCTCCACTGTCAATAATCCAAGAACCATTAGGAAGAGATGAAGAGAGAGTACTTAAGCATTTAGGTTGAAAAGTGAAAGCATGATTTTCAAAACGAATGCTAGATGAAGGAAAATGAATGGTTATAGGAAGTTTTAAAGGTAAATTTATGATACCATATGAAGATTTAGAAGCCATGGCACCATTCTCTGTTATTCTTGCGGTTGGGAAATGAGATGTCATTTCTGGAGCTTTAAAATGAGAGTTAAGTTGACGAACAAGAAACTGAATCTGTTCTGGAGAGAAACGAGTCAAATCCAAGTTGAGAGTGTTGGAAGTAGCTGCTGACATCATAACATTTAATTTTGTTATAGCATTTGCTATTGTATTGTTCTTGGGGATTGAAGTGTATGACTGAGAATTCTGAATAGTATTCTGATTACTCTGAGAGACTTGATTCTGTTGATACAATTTGTGACCAGTTGGATACCCATGTAGTTTATAACACTTCTGAATAGTGTCCAGTCCGGCCACAATGAGTGCAAACAGGTCTAGAGTTTTGATTCTTGTATTGAACAGCATAAGCAGCATTATCCACAGGAACAACAAACTGATTCTCAGAACATTCATTTTCAGGAAGAGCAGAAGTATGGAAAGCCACATTCTCAAGCCTAGTGGATGGACGAATTGATTTTTGTCTTTCATCTTGTGCTACCATGTTGAAGACATCTTCTATAGAGGGAATTGGCTTCAACATAAGGATATGTCTTCAAGTTGATTCAAAAGATTCATTCAATCCCATCAAGAACTTTGTAACTCTACTTATCTAGCTGCAATTTTTCCCACAAATTGGCAGCACTGCATTCATATTTTCTGCAGGTACATACTGGCAATTCAACGTAATTCCTATGTTCCTCCCAAAGAGTGACCAATTCAGTATAGTATGAACTAACATCTATTGATCCTTGTTGTATAGAGCTTAATCGTTGTTCTATTTCAAACACTCTAGGTGCATCATCTTGCTTAAAACAAGACAACAGATTCTTCCAAATAGCCTCAGCAGTAGAGAGGAATAAGAGACTCTGACCTATTTTCTTGGAGATAGAGTTCATAAGCCAAGTTGCGACCATATCATTGCATCGAGACCACGATCCTGCATCTCTGTGATTCGATGGAGGCTGAGGAATAGCTCCGTCAATGAAACCAAGCTTGTACCGTACGTTCAAGGCCATTTGAACAGAGCGACGCCATGAGTGGAAATCGGAACCCAAAATTGAGTCTATCGGAGACAAGAACGAGCCCAGCATGGTCAGATGCGTTCAAGAAATAGAAATTGTCATAGAAATCGGAGGAGGAATGATTGGATTCATGAATCGCGGAAGTATCTTGTGCAGTCGAGGTCATATTCAGAGATTGAATCGAAGTCGACGATAGAATTTGTGTTAATTTGATATTGAAGAAGATCTAACACAAATTGAGGTCAAGAAAAAGAAATTTGTAAGAAAGAAGAAGAATAAAAAGAACAAAAAGAATCTGATACTCCCGATTGAGCTAAAGGGAGCTGCAATGAAGAAGAATTAGGAAGAAGATGAATCTAAAGTTGCAATTCATCGAGCTTAATTTGAACGAGAATAATGGCGGAAGCTTAGTAAAGGCTCTGATACCATATTGAAACTCAGAGCAATTAAAACTTGTATTCTCATTAATCTGTAAAATATGTACAAACTGAGTATTTATATACAATGAGAATCTGATAATAGCTAGTAAAAGGAAGCTAACTGTATAACTAATCAATAACAAAAAACGGTAAAATATGTACAAACTGAGTATTTATATACAATGGGAATCTGATAACAGCTAGTAAAAGGAAGCTAAATGTATAACTAATCGATAACAAAAAAAAGGATGAAAATATCATAATCCCTAATAGCATGGTAAAACGTGATTAATATTAGTTTTATACACCAAATGATTTGTTTTTAACGACATTGCTTAAAACTGAGTATTTACTTCTATACCTTCTTATTACATTACTTAATTAAATAGAATTGACATAATTTTATTTATTTATGTCATACTTCTTATTTATTTATATATAGAGATATGATATGTTATGAAATTGTACATCACTAAAAATGTTTATTGAAGTGCACAGATCAACTCATGCTATCTTTATAGTCAATTTTGTAGAAAATTTGTTGATAGTTAGGATGTTGATATTGCTTTAAGGTTTTTAATATAGATAAAATTATGAATTAGGAGTAACTAAAATGATAGATGATTAAGTTTTAGATTGGTTACTCTTTTTAATACATGTATTTTGTTTTTTTGTTTTATTTTAATGTTTAGTAGTTCAAAACAGTTGGAAAGAGTTATATAATCGATTCTAATAAATAAATAAAATTCAGTTTTTTTATTTGCTTTAGGCATCAAATTATATCGAACCGACACTGATTTAGGTTTTGAGTTATTTTTCTAAACTAATAAAGAGAGTCATTCTTTTATACTTCGTGATTTTATATTTATGATTCATAGTTTACATGTTTTCAAGAATTTTTGTCGAGAAAACATACAGTTTGTATTTGTTTAACACAAGATGATTCGATGATATATGTTGCTTGATATGACTAAGTTTCAATACACATATACATAAGGACAACGCTTAGCTATCAAAAATAAAAACACAACAAAACAAATTATAAGGTCAATGATAATTGATAGGTAATTGTAAATTAATGGTACTTTACAACAATAATTGAATTCGCAGAACACGAGATTGTAGTGATTTGTAAAGTTACCAGACAAAAATGAAAGTTTAAATCATTAAAATGTAGCAATGTTAAAATAAATCAACCGATCCTGTGCAGATGTAGGCTTGGTCCTGGATCTTCGACATAGTGGTAATTGGTAAATTATTGTGTCTATTTTAATATAAAATTATTAGCGTGGATCGCGTGGTATATTAAACTAATATGAAACTAAGTAAATGGTAGAGGCCCACCAACAAAATCGAGCCAAACGATGATTGCACCAACTAAATGAATTGCAAAGATAATGAGAAAATAAATCAGAGCAAGTGTTTAACAACATGAAGAGAATTGACAACGTGTTTAGTCATAAGCCTTGTTCAAAAACTTGTTTGCCAATCCAAACTAATCTAATTTGAACCAAAACCGACAAAATACTTCATAAGTTATAAGCATATATATTTTGAAAAAAATCTTCCAAATCCGATATGGAACCAACCAAGAACCAAATTTTAGGGGTTTATTAAACCTTTTAAAATTTTGAATTATATATAAAAATACTCGGATCCAAACTCGATCTATATCGTACCAAACTATATTTGAGAAATAAAATATCCGAATATGTCTTAAACCAAAATACCGAATCAGATAAATCAAACCCGACAAAATACAAGAATCCAATCTAAATCCGAACCGGAATCAAATCAATAACCGAATTTGTAACCGAAATGTTTTCTAATTAAATTTCAGTTTTTTAAAAAAAATTCCTATTAAATGTGATTTTTTTTATAAAATCTGTAATTTATCCTATTTTTAAGGGGTTATTATGAACCTTATATGTTAATTTTATCCTATAGTTTATAACACACTCAAAATAAAAATATTTTTCGCTTTAATATATAAGATAACTATACATCATTCTGGCTCGTGTCCTATTATTTTCACTTATGTAATCACCAAATTTGACAATATGATATACGTCCAAGTTTCTTCAATTTTGGCATGCATTTTAGTATTTTACCGTTCTTTCATAAAAGCAAAATTATTTTTGTTTTTTTAACCTCTAAACAAATTATTACCTTTAATTATTAGTGATATAAATAATTATTATATTGTTTTTTAATTTGTGTGAAAATTTGTAAAATGATTTTTTTTAAGAAAAGGAAGGAGTACTAGTTTAAGCATTATTTGTTTAACGGCATAGATTCGGTCCACGAGAGACGACTCAATCAGTCATCCTACATTTTAATATAAAATTCACTTTCATTATTCTTCAGGTTTTAAATAATTCAAAAATAATCAACGTCACTCACGAGGTATTGAAATTATATTAAAATGACAGAAGTGGAAGTCACTATATAAAGAGCTTGTTCACTCCATTGTAGAAACACACCATCCCCAATTAGTTTCTTAAACAAGTAAGAATATACATAAATGGGTTCTCTAAGGCTTCCTCTTTTAGGACTGTTCCTGGTCCTAGCCATCCTCGGCTGGCCGGTCTCAGCCGATGGACCCATCTGCCCTAAGACTGACACACTTAGCCGAGCTAGTTTCCCCAAAGGTTTTATGTTTGGTACTGCCAGTGCCGCGTTTCAGGTTATATATATTACGTACAATTTTCTACTTTACCTATGTAGTAAATGATAAACTTTGATTCATAATTTAAACCTTAAAGTTTATACGAATATCATAACTATATGAAATCCTAAGTAGAATTAAGGTTATATTAAGTAGTATTCTATGTTCATCAAATCTATAATCTAAACTTTAAATTTTTTATGGGCGGGATATAACGGCTATAAGCTCAATCTAAGCTAATATGTTAATGTTTGTTATAGGTTGAAGGAGCGACAGATGTAGATTGCAGAGGACCGAGCGTGTGGGACATCTACTGTAAGAAATATCCACGTATGTCTCTATCTCTCGATATGTATATCTATACTTACTCGTGAATTCTTATAAATCTTTGTGATCATAATTCAATCTCTATATATACATCAAATTTTCAGAAAGATGTAGTGGCGATAACGGCGATATGGGTACTGATTTCTACCATCGTTACAAGGTATATAATTTTAATATATAAGCGATATGAAATTAATAAACGAATAATACTAAATAGTGCATTATACTGTTTTTTGTGTTTTGATATAAACGTCTGACTAATGTTTACAGGAAGATATTAAAATCATGAAGGATTTGAACACAGACGCCTTTAGGCTTTCTATTTCCTGGCCAAGAATTTTCCCACGTAAGTTTACATATATATATATATAATATTGTCAAAGGACTCTTCCTCCTTATTCTAAAATTCTTGTTGCCAAAAAAAAAAATGTATATAATATCTAGATGGGAGAAAGGAGAAAGGAATAAACAAATTAGGTGTCAAATTCTACCATGACCTCATCGACGAGCTTATTAAAAATGGTAATGATAATACATTTTATAATATTAAATACATAAAAACATATATATAGTCAATAGTCTTAACTTTATTTAATTAAAATTTTGTTATAATCAGATCTTACTCCACTTGTGACCGTCTTTCATTGGGACACACCAAGTGATTTAGAAGACGAGTACGGTGGCTTCCTTAGCCAAAACATTGTGTAAGTCATCAGTGAATTATAAGTGATATACAAAATAGAAATGTGAGAACGAGTATTGATTATACATGTTTGGAAAATACAGACCAGATTTCATGGAATACGCAGAGTTTGTATTCAACGAATATGGAGACAAAGTAAAGAACTGGATCACATTTAATGAGCCATGGGTGTTTAGCCGAGCTGGTTACGATGAAGGAAAGAAAGCACCAGGTCGTTGTTCTAAGTACCAAAATGAATTTTGTCAAGATGGACGATCTGGTTATGAAGCTTATCTTGTTAGTCATAATCTCCTTATCTCTCATGCCGAAGCTGTCTATATTTTAAGAAATAAATGTGAAAAGGTAAGCCTTTCATTATTTTATTATTTATCATTTTTGTCAATATATCAATCAACATGATCCATCTATAACTCAAATCTACCTTTAAAATCCAGAGTCTGATCTTATCTCATTCATATGAAACATTTGAATCGGCCCAATTAATAAAAATGTAATGATATAGTTATAGAATGACAAAGGACAAAGTTTAATAATTTTAGATTTAATAATTATGTATGAAGTGTAATTAATAATTATGATTTAAAAATGTTAGTGCAAAGGTGCGAGAGTTGGAATTGCACATAGTCCAGCTTGGTTCGAGCCACATGATTTTAATGACGCACAAGATGGTGCTTCCATTGAACGTGCACTTGACTTTATGATGGGATGGTAACCAAACCTCTCTTTTTACCTAATGTTTAGTTTTACTTAATTATATAACTAATGAATATTTAATGAGGATTATTGTTGGTTTAGGCATTTGGATACGACGATGTTTGGAGATTATCCACAAAGAATGAAAGATATCGTTGGACATAGATTACCAAAATTCACTCCTCAACAAAAGGAAAAGCTTAAGAACTCAGCAGATTTTGTAGGAATCAATTATTATACTTCCAAATTCGCTAATTACGTTGAGAAGCCTGATCCTTCTAAACCTAGTTGGATTCAAGATTCTCTTACTATGTGGGAAGGTAATTTTTACTTCTTAAATAGTATCAACCACCAATAAATTAATTTACAAAGAAAAATTCAACATATCATATATATCCAAATATATATCTTTGAATACGTATATACTAAGTGATATGTATATTCCATAATTTTCAGAAAAGAGTGCTCATGGCTTCGCCATTGGTAGCAAGGTATGTGTCTACTACTAATAATTAAAACTTTAATTAATTTAGCTATGGTTATGTAAAAGATAAATTTAATTAAAATATCTTCCATTTGTTGTAATAATTCAGCCTTCAACTGCTGCATTGGAAGTTTACTCAAAAGGTCTTAGAAAGCTTTTGAAGTACATTAAAGATAAATACAACAATCCTGAAATTATTATCACCGAAAATGGTAATTAATCAGAAATTTCATTATTAAATTATTTTTAAGTTAATTTATTCTGTCGTTTCTAAATGAATATTTTATTAAATATTATTTAGGATATGGAGAGCATTTCGATGACCAAGACACAGTTGAAAATGGAATTAAAGATTACAACAGAAAAATCTATCTAATGAGGCATCTTTTAAGTTTATACGAAGCTATTTGGTAAGTCCTTCACTATATATCTCATAAATAACTTATAACAAGACAACGTTAATTAGAGTTTTGTAATGAAATTTTTGGTTCAAAATGTTGCAGTGAGGATGGAGTGAATGTAACATCATATTTCCATTGGGCATTGACCGATAACTTCGAGTGGCAAAATGGATACAAACACAGATTTGGACTTTACCACATCGATTTCAATAACAATTTGACACGTACTGAGAAAGAATCTGCCAAGTATTACAAGCATTTCCTCAGCCAAGGCACACCTCCATCAAAACTCAACAAGGATGAGCTTTAAATGAGATATCTTACAAATATCAATGTGGCATTTGAACTTGTTCGTTTAATAATATAGTAATAAGTATATTGCTTATGAGTTTGGTTTGTAATTTTGATAATATCCATGAGAGCTTGCTTATCATTCTGTTGGTTATATAATAAAGAGAATTTATCTCTCCCTCGTAATGTTTTTGTCTTTCCAATGTCTTACAACTTGAGACCTTCAAAATTACTTGAGACTATAAGATCATAAGATAATTGTTTTAAAATATTAATGTTGAAGTCATTAGTTGGAATATTCCTATCACGAAACTAAGAATAACTGCGGTAATAAGAATAATGCTTCACTATTAAAAAAAGTAAAAGTATAAGGATAATGATTGGTAGGACGTTTTGAATTAATGGTTCCTTAATTATAGTAATAATTGAATTCGCAGAACACGAGATAGATTGTGATTTGTAAAGTTGCCAGACAAAAATGACGTTCACGAGATAAATTGGTAAAATCATTGATACGTTCTCAATTTCAAATCATTTATCGTAGCAATGTTATACTGTAATTAATAAACCGGCCTTAGCTATGCAGGTGTAAGCTTGGTCCTGAATCCTCGACAAGATCGTATCCATCAACTTTAGTGGTAAATTATTGCGTCTTTATTTTTCTATTATAAAACTAATAACGTGGATCGCGTGTATGTTAAAATAATATTTTATTTTATGAAATTGAGGTAATGGAAGAGACGTCACCATAAAAACTGAACCCAACGATTACTGGACCAACGAAATGAATTGCAATCATTATGACAAAATAAATCGAAGCGATTGAGCGATTCAACACATGAAGAGAATGGACAACGTGTTTAGACCACCTCCAACAATAAGAACCCCAAGAGGGGTTCTTAACAATTTTTTAATCTAAATATTGCAATCTTCCAACTTTAAGAACTCTAAACTAGGAGTTTAAGTTTTTGGGCCTCCAATGGTAGAACCTCTAATGGGATTCTTAAATTCTTTTTTTCTTTTTATTTGAATATAATATTAAAATATTTAAAGTTAAGATTTATAAACATAAATTTTATAAAAACATAAATATTTTGGATACTTCAAATTTAAAAATACAAAATATGAAATTCAAAATTATAGAATGATTAGTTATCGTCTGGAACTGTGCCAAAGTTTTTCCATATATGTTCTACCAAATCAGCTTTCAGTCGTTGGTGCATTGTTCGATCACAAACTTGATTGCGAATTCCCATCATATTTCCAAGATTTGTAGGCATGTCTGTAGAATACGTGAAATCTACTTGTGAAGTTCTGTTTGCTTCTACTTGTACGAAGGCAAGGGGTGGGTCCCGTGCCCCATGGTAACATTTTTTTGGTTTTGTTTTTTTTATTACTAATTAACAATAAAAAATCTATCACAAAAAGTTCCAAAAGATAAGTGGGCATTGGCCTAAGCATTCGGGTACCTGTTCAGGTTCAGGTCAGGCATGTCGGATTTAGGATACCCAAAACTTACCTATATAAGATCCATTCGAGTATTTTTGCGGTTTCAAGTTGGATTCATCTATTAAACTTCGAGTTCAAATCGAGTTCGGTTCTCGTAAATCATCCAATTTTGGATCAGATTTGGTTTGGGTTTAAGTTGGGTTTGGATATCCATATTTTTTACTTAATTTTTCAATCTAAATATTTCTAGAAAAATTTTAAAAACTTCTTAAAAACCTATAATTTATTTAAATTTTGTCGTATTTTAGGTTTTTTTACTTATTTTGATTTTAAGTTGACTAGTATATTTAGATATATATATATATATATTTATAATTTTAAATACTTATTTACTTAAAAGTATATAAATAATTATATATAAATATATTATATATTTCAGGTATTTCGGATACCTGTTCGGGTTTTACGTGATCGGGTTCGGATACCTGTATTCACATAATATAAAATCTCTTCGGGTATTTTATATATTTCGGTTTAATTAGGTTTTGGTTATTTCGAATCGGGTTCAGATTCGATTTCGGGTTTCGAGTATCATGCCGAGGCCTAAGTGGGCATATTGAAGTGTTCTGACTTGTTTAGCCAACCTTTTAGCTATTACATTGTATTTTCTTTTTACATGATAAAAGATGTATATGTTGGAATTAGCCATTCTCTTTATATTTTAGAGGTATATGATCAACGGATGCGTTGAAAGTGGCTTCTGTTTGGGCTTTGAGCTGGTCTTGTATCTGCTTTGAGTCCATATAGAATAAGATATTATTATAGCCTAGAGAAAAAAGATTTTGGACTACATAGAGTACTACTACGACTCTCCTCCGTAAGTCTTCACAGAGAGCTTCGATCTCTTTTCCCGGCAGCTTGGCTGTCTCACCGCCGCCGGGAAAAGTCTCCCCCCTTGGCCTCTTCCTTCCTCCAGCTCCCAAATCTCGTTTCTTCCACCGATGTGCCCTGTAGCTCGACCTAAACGCTCTCTGGTTTCCTCCTTCAACACCTTCACCTTCGCTGCCGTGTTCCATGGTGGATGACGGGCTGTGTGGGATGGCCTTCTGCCGTAGTTGTTTAATCTCTGTCTCGGTGAGGTTCTCCTATCGGAATGTTGGCTCTATCTTTTCTCATCAGATCTGGTTTGTTTTGGCTTGCCGGAACGTCAAAGCTTTAGATCTGAAGGTATTGTCAAGAAAAGAGTATTTCGGCGTGGTGGTGGGTGGAGTTTGATTGGAGTGTTGTGCTGTCATTGGTACCCCCTTTGTTGGTGAGGTATTAGAACGTTGTTTGGTTACTGGAGGTGGAATACGTGGTTGTTTCATTTGCTTGTCATAATAATATGGGCTGCAGTACCATTTAGGTTGTTCCAGACTGGTTATGGTTGGTTAGGATGTGATGAGTTAGATTTAGTGAGGTACATCTCCAGGCCAAGTTTAATTCCTTGATAGATTCGATTTGAAGTTGTTTTATCCGGCGTTCGACTTCACTAGTTAAGGAAGGTTCGCTCTTTGTCTGCATGTGTGGAGCCTAGTTCGAAGGCTTTCATTGTCATGGGTTTTGCTGCGGCTTCAACGAGTCTAGTCGTCATTATAGGACGTATTGTTATGACTCTGCCATCTTCGGAATCTTTTGAGTTTTATCTCTTTCTGTTTCATCGGCCCTGGTTCATCAATCGAGAGATGCATATAGTTACAATAGGAGGTTCTGTCATCCACTGTTGCTCTTGTCAAGTCGTGGAGACCATGCTTGTCCGGGTTGAGATTGTATTTTGTGAAGTTTAGCTCCTCAGTTCTTTCCTAACGATTTCTAGTCGTAGTTTTCATAGTAATCTTCCCTCTTTTGGGTTTTCTCCCGGGAACTCTTTTGTTTTCGCCGGTTACTTTTCTCCCAGAAAATGCTTGTATTCTCGAGGTCTAATAACTTTGTATCTTTCTGTTAGTTTAATCTTAATAAATGAGACAAAAAAAAGAGTACTACTACGACTTCCGCTTGTGAAGCATTTGGAGTCGCAGACCGACTACTTCTAATCTACACAACAACTTATGAATTTTTCTTATATTTATTAAGAAGATCCTTTTCCTTCTCTTTTTCGAAAGCAAGTGAGGATCTGGAATGAAGGGTGCCCCATATTAAAAATGGTTATGGATCCGCCACTGTTAGTTTTGGATTTCACATTATATGTTAAAACATTATTTTTCTGCTTATTGTGTAATCACCAAATTTGACAATATGATATACATCCAAGTTTTGCAAATTGTGGCATGCACTTCGGTATTTATTGGATAACGAATAGTATATTCTTGTTGTAACAACCTATTGGGTTCTAGGGTTATTCTACTTATATATATATATATATATATGTAATTATCATTGTTAATAAGAATCACCTTTTTCCCAAATATGTTTTATGGTATCAGAGCATCGATCTATACCTAATTTTTGTCTTTTTTTAACTTTCTTCTTTTGCTATGTTTTTGGTGATTAAGACACAATATCCTCTTCTCTTTGATTGAATTTTTCGATCAATCATGTCTTCTGTTACTAACGAGACAGCCTCACCAATTTCTCCCTATACCCTTTATCCTTCAGATAATCCATGCTCCCTTATTACTACTGTTCTACTCTCTCATAATAATTACTCAGAATGATCCACTGAGTTTTTTAACTCTCTTCAGGCAAAGAAGAAAATCGGTTTTATCAATGGCACCTTTTCTAAACCTACCTTCAAACCGGATTTTAGAAATTGGATTGCTGCAAATTCAATGATTGTTGGATGGATTCGTACCTCTATTGATCCAAAGCTTTGTTCTACTGTATCACATGTTCGCGATGCTTACAAATTGTGGGAATCACTAAAAACTCAATTTCAGTCAAGAGTGGTGTTCGTTGACATTTGATCGCTGATCAGATTACTAATTGCAAACAAAATGGCTAATATGTTCTTGAATACTATGGTCGATTAACAAAGTTATGGGAAGAATATTAGAATCTTTCTACTACTCTAGCTTGTATTTGCTCAACTTCTTTGGCTTTAAACAAGGAAAGAGAAGAGGCTCAATTTCATAAGTTCCTCTTTGATCTGGATGATTCACGTTTCGGTTCTCTCCGGTCTCAATTATCAATCAAGACCCTTTTCCTAACCATAAATCTGTGTACTCTCGGATGATACGAGAAGAACAACACCTCACTTCTATGCGTGACAAAGAAGCAACCTACGAGAGTATTGGTTTCTCTGTTACGACTTCTTTATCTCTTGCCACTACTGCTACTATTCAAAAGAAGTCTCCTGATCCTGCTCATTTTTGTACCTACTGCAATCGGAAAGGTCACAAAATTTCCAAGTGTTTTCTCCTTCATGGTTTTCCTAATTGGTTCTTGGAACAACAAGCTTCTCATGGCTCTACTCGTGGACAAGGTGGTCGTGGCAGCTCTTCTTCTCGTGAGGTTGTTGTCATGCATCTGTTGCTAATGTGATTGCCAATTCGTCTATGATCTCTTATTTGCCATCTTCGGACCAAGTAGCTATGCTAATTAATCTCTTAAAGAATCAACAGTCTCATGTGTCTACATATAAAGTTTCTTGTAAAACTAAACTTACTGATATTGTACTTGATATAAGGGCTTCCCATCATATGACAAGTGACAAAACATTGTTGCGAGATCTGCAACCGGTCTTACGATCTGATATTTAATTTCCTGATGGTCGCATTTCACACGCCACACATGTTTGCAGTATTTTCTTGAATGAAAAATATACTTTGTGAGATATACTACATGTTTTGAGATTTAATTGCACTTTTATTCCGGTTCATAAGCTGATTTTACAGACTGGTTGTATCGCCATCATTATTGATACATTGTGTGTTTTATATGACCATTTTTCAAAGACCCTAATTGGGGCCCGTGAGGAGACAAAGGGGGTATATTACTTTTTAGGAGTCACTGCTTCACGAGCTCATAGTGCATCTGCAGTTACGGCTTCTACTACTAGTTTATGGCATCAACGTCTTGGACATCAATCTACCAAAGTTTTAGCTTCTTTTCCATTTTTGAATAATGTTTCCGTTGATTTGGATCTTACAAAGGGATATGATACTTGTTTTCATTCTAAACAAACTCGTGGTGTTTTTTCATGAAAATCATAATAAAGCTTCTACTTCTTTCGAATTGATTCACTGTGATGTTTTGGGGTCTATATCAGACATTTTCTTCTTGTGGAGCTTCCTATTTTTTGACGATTGTAGATGAATATTCTTGTGCTGTCTGGGTTTTCTTGATGTTGGAAAATCGGAAGTTCCATACCTAAATTCAATCCTTTTGTGCGATATTCTTACGATAGGTCAATGTCCATGTAAGGTCATCCGTACAAACAATGGCATTGTGTTTGTTAACTCTACTATGAAACAATATTTTTGTCAACAAGGGATACTACATCAGACTTCTTGTGTGGATACTCCACAACAAAATCGCAGAATGGAACAGAAACACCTTCATATTCTCAATGTTGCTTGTGGTTTCTTGTTTCAAGCTAATCTTCTCGTGAAGTTTTGGGGTGAAAGTATTCTTACCACAACATTTCTTATTAATCGCACGCCAACTCCATTGTTACATGGTAAAACTCCTTATGAGATGCTCTATAATACTTCTCCAATGTACGATACTCTACTAGTCTCCGGTTGTCTTTCTTATGCGTCTCACAAGCGTCAGGACAAGGATAAATTTGCTTCACGATCTAGAAAGTGCATTTTTGCTTGTTACCCCTTTGGTAAGAAGACTTGGAAACTTTACGATTTGGAGAAGGAGGATTTTTTCTACTCACTTGATGTTATATTTGTTGAGATTGAGTTTCCACGTGTTCCATATTCGATGAAGACTCATTATGCTTTGCTTCCGCATGCTAATTATCCGTTTGACGGTTGGGAAGAAAATGTTGATATTAATGTGCTGCTGCCTCTGCTTTCTTCTTCACCACCTCCTACTTCAGCCTCTCCATCGAGCGTGACTGATGATACTTCTTTACCACATAAACCGACTATGGTTATTACTACACAACCGTCCAGTCTGCATGCTACTTTGATCGTTGATGTTATTGAATCTCCCGGATCAACTGAATTACTTGGATGCAGAAAAAGACAACGCAAGCCATCTACCTTGCTCAAGAACTATGTTACAAATTCTATTCAAGCTATACACTCTCTTCCTCGTCATCTCACTTTGATTCGGGTTCTAGTTCAACGTCTCCAGGTAACACTTTGTATCCAATAGCTAAATATATATATGATAGGAGTTTATCTCCTACACACAAGCTTTCTTGGCAGCTCTTACATCTAGTTATGAACCAATGTTGTATAGAGAAGCAATGCAAGATGACATCTGGACCGATTCCATGAATGATGAACATTGCTCTCTACAACAAAATGAGACTTGGCTTGAAACAGATTTACCACCATGCAAGAAGGCTATAGAATGCAAATAGGATTACAAGCTGAAATATAATTCTAATGGTTCCATTGCTCGTCATAAATCACGCTTAGTCGCTCTTGGCAATAAGCAGACTAAAGGGGTTGAATGCACTGATACTTTTGCTCATGTTGCTAAACCTTCTACGATTCACGTTCTCTTAGGTATTGTTGCTGCCAAGAATTGGGAGGTACATCAAATGAACGCCAAAAATATTTTTCTACATGGTCATTTAGATGAGGAAGTTTATATGAAACCTCCTCAGGGGTTCACTCTTCGTGATCCCAACTAATTGTGTCTTCTAAAGAAAGCTAACTATGGGTTGAAACAAGCACCTCGTTGTTGGTTCTCGAAATTGACTACGGCTTTATTGTCTTACAGCTTTGTGCAAAGCAAAGGCAGACTTTACTCATTTCTCCTATGTAAAAGATGGTGTACATCTTCATATCTTGATATATGTTTAGGATTTCATTGTTGTTGTGGATGATCTACCTACTATGGAACGATTCAAAACTTATCTTAGTCAATGCTTTCATATGAAGGACTTGGGTAAATTGAAGTATGTTTTGGGGACTGAAGTTGCTCGGAGTAAGGAAGGTTTCTTCCTCTCAACAGAAATATGCCCTTGATATTATCACTGAGGTTTGTGTGCTTGCTTCTAAACCTGCTTCTACGCCAATCAAGCTTAATCACAAATTATCTCTTGCCAATGGTGCACTGCTGCCTGATCCACAACCTTATAGACATCTTGTTGGGCGATTGATTTATCTTTGTTTTACTCGGCCTGAGATGTCGTATGCAGTTCACGTTTTATCTCAGTCTATGAATGCTTCACTACATGAACATTGGCAAGCTGCTCTTCGTGTTGTAAGTGTGGTATATTAAGGGCTATCCAGGACAAGGTGTTCTGCTTTGTTCTGATTTTGACTTAAGATTGACAACATACTGTGATGCGGATTAGGGAGCTTGTCCGTTGACTTGCCGGTCATTAAGTGCGTATATTATATTGCTTGGTCATTCTCCCATCTCTTGGAAAACCAAGAATCAGGACGCCGTTTCTTTTTCTTCCGCAAAGGCCAAATATATGGCGTATGCGTTGCGTGACCTGAAATGGCTTAAGGAGTTACTCGAGTCTTTTGCTGTTGCATGATGATCCCATGAAGTTGTTTTGTGAAGGCAAATCGGCTTTATATATAGCTGCCAATGCAGTTTTCCATGAACATACAAAACATATAGAAAGAGATTTTCATTTTGTTAGTGATGCAGTTAATTCCAAGTTGATTACTACCGAACATCTCTCCACCAAAAAACAACCAGTTGACTTACTTACTAAGTCTTTACCAACACCAACATTTACATATTTTCTGTCCAAGTTGGAGATTCAAAATGTCTTACCGCCAACTTGCGAAAGGTTATTGGATAAGGAATAAGAAATATTTCTAAATTCTTGTATATTCTTGTTGTAACAACCTATTAGGTTTTAGGGTTTCTCTATATATATGTAACTAATGTTGTTATAAAAAATCACCTTTTTCCCAAACACGTTTCAGTATTTTACCATTCTTTCATATAAAGAAATTTACTTTTGTTTTTGTTGACATTTTTTTGTTAAAGGGTTTTCTTGAAATAAAATAAAAGTTTACAACAAATATACAACTAAGAACAACTCAAGGTTACTAGAAAATATAAGAAATATATGCAATGAAAAGAAAAGACTCTTGAATTCACGCGAGATAGCCTTAGCCAAGACAAAAAAGGAACTAGATAGACTGAAAGACAAAACCAGACCTCTAAGAATAGTTAGCTAAGCATGCTCACTGAGACTTTGAAGGGGTTAATTCCGAAAATCTAAATCACTAACACTCACTCGAGCATAGAACAAACCCATAAACCACTAATTAGAGGCCGAAGAAGCCTAATAGATGCGAATCTTGACGAGCAGACGATCCAAACCACCCAAACACACCAAACCTGTAACTACTAACATCGTCTGAGTAAACCAACTAGGCTATGAACTGTTTTTGTTGACTCTTAAACCTATATTAATGTGAAATATCCTATATATATATATATATATAATTATATTTTATATATTCGGAAAATTATGGTAATGATATAGTTAAGCACTATTTGTTAGTAGGTACGCATGGGCACGGCATAGGTTCGGTCCACGACAGACGACCCGATCAGTCACCCTATAGTTAATATAAAATAGAAATATACTCACTTTTTTCTTCACGTTGTAAATAATTCACAAATACTTATAATCAACGTCACTCACGTGGTATTTAAAATAATATTAAAAATATAGAAGTGGAAGTCACTATAAAGAGCTTGTTCACTTGGCTGTAGAAACACACCATCCCCATTTAGTTTCTTAATCAAGCAAGAATATAAATGGGTTCTCTAAACCTTCCTCTTTTAGGAGTGTTCCTGGTCCTAACCATCCTTGGCTCGTCGGTCTCAGCCGATGGACCCATCTGCCCTAAGACTGACACACTTAGCCGAGCTAGCTTCCCCAAAGGTTTTATGTTTGGCACTGCCAGTGCTGCGTTTCAGGTTACTACTCTACATTCATAAAAATTTATACGCGAAATTCTAAAACACAATGTTTACGACTATATGAAATCAATTTTTGGTAAAGCGTATTTCACATTGAAAAAAATGAATATTTATCAACTAATATAAAGTTTATGAGACAATATACTTATTGGCTATTGGTTGGTTTTGAGTTGAAAGTTTATGTAAACTCGATCTAAACTAATATATTATTGTTTGTTATAGGTTGAAGGAGCTACAGATGTAGATTGCAGAGGACCGAGTGTGTGGGATATCTATTGTAAGAAATATCCACGTATGTCTCTATCTCTGTTATATACATAAACATACGTACACGTGAAATCTTATAAATGGATTATCTTTGTGATTATAATTCAATTTCTATATATACACAAAAAATTCAGAAAGGTGCAGTGGCGATAACGGCGATATGGGTACTGATTTCTACCATCGTTACAAGGTATATAATTTTACTCATCAATTTAAAATTTATAAATGAATAATACCTACTGATTAGTGCATTATACTTTACATCTTACAAATGTTTACAGGAAGATATTCAAATAATGAAGGATTTAAACACAGACGCCTTTAGACTTTCTATTTCCTGGTCACGAATTTTCCCTCGTAAGTTTGCATTTTCATATATAATTTTATTTTTATTTCTCTAATGCTTACCGACAATTTTTTTTAATTACCAAAAAGCAAATTTAAATGTATATAATAATCAGATGGAAGAAAGGAGAAAGGAATCAACAAAGCTGGTGTCAAATTTTACCATGACCTCATCGACGAACTTATTAAAAATGGTAATGATGATACATATTATATTATTAAATTTATGTTTTATATTTTATGAACATATGAATACAGTCAATAATCTAACTTTATTCAATTAAAATTTTGTTATAATCAGATCTTACTCCACTTGTGACTGTGTTTCATTGGGACACACCAAGTGATTTAGAAGACGAATACGGTGGCTTCCTTAGCCAAAACATTGTGTAAGACTATTTTTCCATCAGTTTAATTATAATTAATATACAAAATATATATGTGAGAATGAGTATTTGATTATATGTTTTGGAAAGGACAGGCCAGATTTCATGGAATACGCAGAGTTTGTATTCAACGAATATGGAGACAAAGTAAAGAACTGGATCACATTTAATGAGCCATGGGTGTTTAGCCGAGCTGGTTACGATGAGGGAAAGAAAGCACCAGGTCGTTGTTCTAAGTACCAAAATGAGTTTTGTCAAGATGGACGATCTGGTTATGAAGCTTATCTCGTTAGTCATAATCTCCTTATCTCTCATGCCGAAGCTGTCTATATTTTAAGAAATAAATGTGAAAAAGTAAGCCTTTCATTATATATATATAATTGTATTAATAATTATTTTGGGAAATATATTTGATCAAATAATGAAGTCTAGTACTAACTATGTAGTCTTTTTTAGGGGAATTCAATTCTAAAGAATCATATATTCCCGCATAATATTGAGTTTGATTGATAATTGCTCTAGTTGCCCTACACAATAATAATATAGTTCAAATCACTAAAATTACTAAATTTACAGTTAAAATACATACATACTAAATTTGGGTTATGAATTGAAATTTATCGATTTCAAAATGACAGTGCAAAGGTGCTAAAGTCGGAATTGCACATAGTCCAGCTTGGTTTGAGCCACATGATTTTAATGACGCACAAGATGGTGCTTCTGTTGAACGTGCCCTTGACTTTATGATGGGATGGTAACCAAATATTTCTCTCTCTTTCTACCTAATTTTATTTTTAAAAAATTTATAACTAATAAATATAAAACGAGGCTTGTTTTTGTTTAGGCATTTGGATACAACGATGTTTGGAGATTATCCACAAAGAATGAAAGATATCGTTGGACATAGACTACCAAAATTCACTTTAGAACAAAAGGAGAAACTTAAAAATTCAGCAGATTTTGTAGGAATTAATTATTATACTTCCAAATTCGCTAATTACGTTGAGAAACCTGATCCTACTAAACCTAGTTGGATTCAAGATTCTCTTACTCTTTGGGAAGGTAACTTATGAAATAACAGTAAATCAAATTTTTTTTTTTAAAATCTAACATATAATCCAAATTTATTTAAATACGTACTAATTAAGTGATTTATTTATATCTCAATAATTTTCAGAAAAGAGTGCTCATGGCTTCGCCATTGGTAGCAAGGTATGTGTCTACAACTAATAATTAAAACTTTAATTAATTTAGATATGGTTATGTAAAAGATAATTTAATTAAAATATCTTTCATTTGTTGTAATAATTCAGCCCTCGACTGCTGCATTGGAAGTTTACTCAAGAGGTCTTAGAAAGCTTTTGAAGTACATTAAAGATAAATACAACAATCCTGAAATTATTATCACCGAGAATGGTAATTAGTACAAATTTATACATTATACCGTTAAAGAAATTTTAGTTTGTTTTATGTTGTCATTTCTAAATGAATATTTTAATTAATGTTAATAAGGATATGGAGAGCATTTTGATGACCAAGACACACTTGAAAATGGTATTAAAGACTACAACAGGAGAATTTATCTAATGAGGCATCTTCTAAGTTTATACGAAGCTATTTGGTAAGTCACTATTTATTACATAAATAACTTTTAATAAAGACAACGTTAACGAAAGTTTTGTAATGAATATTTTTGTGCAAAATGTTGCAGTGAGGATGGAGTCAATGTGACATCATACTTCCATTGGGCATTGACCGATAACTTCGAGTGGCAAAATGGATACAAACACAGATTTGGACTTTACCACATCGATTTCAATAACAATTTGACCCGTACTGAGAAAGAATCTGCCAAGTATTACAAGCATTTCCTCAGTCAAGGCACACCTCCTTCAAAACTCAGCAAGGATGAGCTTTAAGTGAGATACCTTATAAATATCAATGTGGCATTTAAACTTGTTCGTTCAATAAAATAATAATCGTGTTGTTTCTGAGTTTGTTTTGTGATTTTAACAAGATCCATGAGATCTTGCTTATTATTCTGTTGGTTATAATAAAGAGTTTCTCTCAACCTCATAATGTCTACAGTTCTTCATACTATATCACGTGAGACCAACATTATTATGTTTAGATTATAAAGTCCGAACCCTTAACCATATCTCATGAAGAAGCAGACATAATTACCTGAAATTAAATTTGGGTGGAGAAAACAGAAGCCGTATTTAACCACTTGAGAAAAGACGTTTTTCGTCAGGTTGATTACATATTAATATTAATATTAGATTTAGTAAATTTAAATGCTTTCAAATTCAGAAAATAAATAAAGTCGCCATCAGTATAAATTGGGCCTTATTAAATAGATGCAGGTGCAACCACATTCCATCTAACATAAATATTATTGAATGGTTGTAATGGCCTTATAAATAATTACATAACAATAAATGGAAGCTTCTATTTATAGAAACATTAACAACTCACAATTTTATGTGTTGCTCATTGGACACGCGGAATATAATACATTCCAAAACTAGTAACAAAATGAAGAACACCACTGAGATGTAAAAGAACCATCACAAACCAAAATGGACTTGCAAAAGTTTCGACTCATAGGGAGTTGTTTTTAATCATAGCCATTGTTGGCTCTCCGGCTATTAAATGCCGATGGACCTGTTTGAGACTGTCGACCAAACTAAGCCGAGCTGGTTTCCCTCAAAGTTTCCTGTTTGGCACTACTGTTGTTGATTATTAATGTCAAGTGTCGCCTCCGCTTCTCTGCTTCAGGAGTAAGCTGAACTATTTATAATGGGTTAGAGTCAAGCCCATTAAGCTGCAAAGAAGAGAAGAAACTCGTTAGAACTGTTTTTGGTAATGGGCCAAAAGTTGTCTAGGCTCACTCGTAAAAGAGTTGAGTTTGTTATGAGTGTTGACTATTTAAGTCAACTCTTTCTTCTTTCTTGAGTCTTGTAGCTGGATTTTGTAATGGAAAGAAACTCAGAGTGAAATTAGTGGATTCCAGGAGTAATACTTGAAGAGAGATGTACCCTTGTTATAAAGGAACTCTATAATTACTTGTGTCATCTTCTTCCTCTCGAATCTTTTCTTTCTTTCTCAAATCATTTTATCGAGTCTTTTGATTTCAATCTATGCAAAATTCATTTAAGCAAAGTGTTAGTCATTGCCAATTAGATCTAAGAGTAAGATCGATTAGTCAAAGATTATCTGTAAGTTCTTCTATAAATGGTATCAGAGCCTCAGGTTTGAAGATCGGAGATCAAGAAGAATGGCGACTAACAAAATAATCAAAGCAGAGAGCAAGTCAAGAGGTTTCTTACCAGCTTGAAGAAGGAGACATTCTCCAAGCAAGGAACAAGAAGATCTTGATGACTCAATCCCATACAGTAGAATCACCTTGAAATCAAGAACACAATCATATCAATCAGAATCATATTCTAATAGAAAGAATCAGCGAATTGAATAAGCTTTTCTATCTCAAACTTGTTAATTCATTATTAACAAATATTTGTGTTGTGCAGGATACAATTATGTTAGTGATATACTTAAACATTGATTGATAATATTGCAGTTTATCCCATCAATAACATAAAAGAAACATAATGGAGTTAACACCACAAAAGTTTAAAGTAGAGAAATTCAATGCAAAGGAAGATTTTGGTCTGTGGAAACATCGTGTTCTTGAAAAAATTGAGATTCATGGATTGTTGTCAGTCATTGTGACAGCAGAACAATCAAAGGATAAGGATGGCAACATCAAAGAAGGGGTGGAAAAGGTAGACTCTACTTGGGCTATGAAGGATAAAAGAGCAAGGAGATTGCTCGGGCAATGTATAATAGATTTGGTTTTGCGGAAAATCATGCATGAACCAACTGCTCATGGTCAATGGAAGGCACTTGAAAGGGTTTATCTAAAGAAGCAATTCTCTTGCTTCAAGATTAAGAAAAGATATACGAGTCTATTGAAGAGAATGTCGATGCCTTTCTTAAACTTGTGGCTGATCTTGCTAGTCTCAGTGTCAAAATAGATGATAAGGGTTAGGCAATATCATTTCTTACAAGTTTACCAATAGCTTATGATCCAGTAGTTTACACAGAGTGGACTCGTTAACCATGGATGGCGTTATAATATGAGCTTGTGCAATGGAAGCTAATCTCAGACATAAAATTGTGTTTAAGAATAATATGAATGTTGCAGAAGGGTTAACAGCTGACAAAAGAGGCATATCATAGAACAGAAACAGCAAAGGATCAGGAAAGGGTAAAAGCAAATCAAAGAGCAGAGGGAGATCACTGTTAAAAACAAAGCAACATAATGAGAAAGTTAGATCATGTTGGGTTTGTGGTGATGAGAATCACAGGAAGCATGATTGTCCACTGAAGAATCATAAAAACAATAAGGATTCTACAAATGTAGCAACCATTGATTCAGAAACAACGACATTAATCGTCAGTTTAATTGCCTCCACAGATGATTGGGTTATGGACTCAGGTTGTACCTTTCATATAGCACTAAGGAAGGAGCTGGTTACAGATTTGGTGGAGTTTGAAGGGAACATAGTGCACATGGGTAATGATACTTGGTGTTATGTTGAAGGGATTGGAAAAATTGTGATCAAGAATTCAGATGGCTCAACAGTTATTCTAGATGAGGTAACATACATTCTGGATATAGGCAAAAATCTTATCTCGTATGGCCAATTAGAATAATTGGGTTGCATTTATAAAGGTGAAAGATTTTAAGGTTCAGTTCAAATCAAAAGGAAAAGAAGTTCATAGCATAAGCATACATGAATGGTCTTTACTATTTGGAAGGACAAGTTAAGTCATCAGAAGCGAATGTTACTAAAGCGAGTATTGGCATTACAAGGAAGTGGCATCAAAGACTGGGACATATGGGAAAGAGATCAATGGAGACTTTGGTCAAGAAAGGGTGCTTAAGGAAATATGAGGTGAAGAGTTTGAGCTTGTGTGAAGCATGTGCAATGGGGAAAACTCACAGACTAAATTTTTAGAAGGCAAAACATACATCAAAATGTACTTTTGAGTACATTCATTTGAATTTAGGGGCTCACATAACACAACACCAAGCATATCGGGTGCTCAATACTTCACTACATTTATAGACGATTTCTCAAAGAAAGTTTGGATAAAGTTCTTAAGGAAGAAAAGTGAAGCTTATCAAGTTTTCACAAAATAGAAGACTTTGGTTGAGAAATAAACTGGAAAAGAAAATAAAATGTCTAAGAATAGACAACGGGCTAGAGTATTGCAACATACAATTTGATAGTCTATGCAAAGCATCATGAATTAAAAGGCACAATATGTGTGCTTATACCCCCCTCCCCACAACAACATGGAATCTCTGAGATAATGATTAGAGAAATAATGGAAAAAGTCAGAAGCATGTTGTGAGATTCATGTCTAAATGAAGAGTTTTGGGCAGAAGCAGCCAACATTGCGGTAAATCTGAATAAAAATTCACCTTCTCCATTTATTAAGTTTGAGATTCCAGATGAACTATGGACCATACTAAACCAGATTATCATCATCTCAAGGTGTTTGGTTGTATAGCATATGTTCATACAGTTCAAAGCAAGATTAATCCGAGAGCAACTAGGGAAGTTTTCTTGGGTTATGGTGCAGAGTCAAAGGGTTACAGAGTCTGGTTACTAAAAGAAAAGAAGATGGTTATCAACAGAGATGTGGTCTTCAATGAGGATAAGTTGTACAAGGAGTTATGTGCAGAAACTAAAGCAATAAAGGATAGCAATCAAGTCTCAAATCAGAAAGAAAAGAAGTGTGTCTTATTCAGCACTAACTTAGAGGAAATTTTGGGTGAAAGTTCTCCGAATGAAAATGTTTCAGAATTGGGTGGGAAAAATCTAGGTTTTGATCTAAAAAATGTTAGTGATACAGAGAATCAGATTGTTTCAGATACAAAAGAAGAAACAGAGAATGAGTCTTCAGAGTCAGAAAAAACAGGAAGAGTTTCAGATTCAAGTCAAAGTGCAAACCTTAAAGGTTATCTACTTGCGAGAGGTAGGTGAAGAAGAGAAATCAAGCCACCAGCTAAGTATGGTGATGCAAATATTGTAGCTTATGCTCTAACATGTGCTGCTGATGCTTACATAGAAGAACTTAGAAGCTTTTATGAAGCAAAGAAAAGCAAAGACAGGAAGAACAAGATACTAGCTTCAGATGATGAGATGGATTTTTTTAATTCGAAATTTCACTTGGAAACTAGTTGATAAGCCAAGTTCTCAAAAGTTAGATGTCAAGACAGCTTTTCTCCATGATACACTTAAAGAGAAGATTTATATGAAGCAACCAGAAGGCTATGAAGTCAAGGATAAATAGAAAAAAGTTTGCCTACTTCATAAATCACTATACGGGTTAAAACATAGTCCAATGGAATGGAATCAAAAGTTGGATTCATTCATAGTAAATCAAGGATTCAAGAAGAGTGAGTATGCTCCCTGCGTCTACATTAAAGAAAAGACACAAATGGAAATGATATATATGCTCCTATATGTTGACGCAATTTTAATTGCCTTTGTAGATTTAGATCAAATCAACAGGTTAAAGAAAACTCTAAGTACATAGTTTGAGATGAAAACTTGGGAAAGACAATAAAGATTCAAGGAACGGACATACTCAGAGATATATCTAAATCAACTTTAGTTCTATCTCATAGCTCTTACATCAATCAAATATTAAAGGTATTTGGAATGAGTGAAAGTAGATCAGTTTCAACACCTTTAGGGTCTTACTTTGAGCTAAAGAAATTATTTACTGAAGAAGAGAAAGAACAGTCATAAGTGATGAAAGACATATTGTATGCATGTGCAGTGAACACTCTTATGTACGCTATGGTGGGCTCACGTCTAGACCTAGCATATTCAGTATGAATGGTTGATAGACATATGGGAAATCCACACAAAGAACACTAGTTAGTAGTTCAAAGGATAAATGATATATTTGGTTAATGCAGCATATATGAATTTAACATTCAGAAAACACACTTATTTCAAATTCAAGGGTTATTGTGATGTAGACTATGCAAGCGACTTAGAAAGAAGCTGGTCAATAACAAGTTATGCTTTCATGGTTGATTAATTGTATCGGTCGTATTCTTGAATTTGGAATGAAAATAAGAGTAATGCTTGCTAGCACAGAACACAGAATAAGACCACTTAGAATAGAATAGAGTTGGAGGTCTAAAAACAATAGGTAGTAGCTCTTTCAACAACAGTAGTAGAATATATATCTCTTTCAGAGAGTTGCAGAGAAGCAGTTTGGATCACAGAATAAATTGGTTTCAAGCAAGAACATATAGAAATCTACAGCGATTCACAAAGTGCTCTCTACTTAGCAAAGAATAGAATGAGTAGTGAGATAATCAAGCTTATCAAAGTAAAGTTCAACTACATTCGAGAAGTAATCAAAAACAACATGGTAACACTACTTAAGGTCCATACTTCTAAAAACCCTGCAAATGCTATGACAAAAATTTTACCTTTTCAGAATGCATGTCGAGTCTGAACATGTAGAAGAACTGAAGTTGCCTAAGCGAAAAGGTTTTGATTTCATATCCTTAAAATCGAAACCCTTGAGCTCCTCCAAGAGTAAAGTTGATGAGTTTGAATCTATTGATCTGATAGAAGAAAAGGAAAGATTTCTTTCAGGTTTAAGATCCGAAAGGATAAAAGGGTAGTGTCTTTTGGAGTTTGGAAGTCACGGATGTTCAAGTTTTGGATCTACGGTGGTGTTCACTCGGTGGTTCAGACAAGAAGAGAGAAAGTTGGAGACGAGGTGGAGATTTGTGAATTGTTACCTCAGCTTCTCTGCTTCAAGAGTAAGCTGAACCATTTATGATGGGCTGGAGTCAAGCCCATCAAGCTGTAAAGAAGAGAAGAAGCTCGTTAGAGCTGTTTTCGATAATGGGCCAAAAGTTGTTTAGGCCCACTCGTAATAGAATTGAGTCTGTTATGTGCGTTGACTATTTAAGTCAACTCCTTCTTCTTCCTTGAGTCTTGTAGCTCAATTTTGTAACCGAGAGAAACTTAGAGTGAATTAGTGGATTCCATGAACAATACCTGAAGAGATATACACTGGTTATAGGGGAACTCT
Organism: Lepidium aucheri; assembly: GCA_900406435.1. Taxonomy (NCBI): domain Eukaryota; kingdom Viridiplantae; phylum Streptophyta; class Magnoliopsida; order Brassicales; family Brassicaceae; genus Lepidium; species Lepidium aucheri. The sequence goes on along the minus strand of OVBA01000550.1, from coordinate 23,432 downwards.
ATAATTGCTTGTTTCATTTTCTTCCTCTCAATTCCCTTCTTTCTTTCTCAAATTCTTCTAATTTCAATCTCTACAAAATTCTTTCACACAAAGTGTTAGTTATTGTCAATTAGATCTAAGAGTAAAATCTATTAGTCAAAGATTATCCGTAAGTTCTTCTACAATCAGGTTTCAGGTCCATCATAATATTGTAAAATAAAATGGTGTTTCATGTAATTACATAAAACTATCATAAACTAAAGGCATCAAGTATTGTTGTAATATCATCATCAAGTTGAAGGTGCAGTAAATAAAACTTGTCAAGGAACATGCTTTGTGGGACATCTATTGTAAGAGATATCCAGGTGATGGTCTCAAATATTATGTTTTCTTCAATGACTTAAAATTTATTGTTACAAACCTAAGCTAAATCTTGCTTTTGTTTAAGATGTATCGATGAATTTTGAACATATTTTAGTTTGAATCGAAGATTTAACAAACACACAAGACACAAAGAATTTGTTTATCCAGTTCAGTAAATTGATGTGATTATACCTACATATAGGGGTGGAGATTCCAGAAATCCAGTAACAAAAGAAGAGTTAGCTCAATCGAGCTCAGAATTACATCAACGGCAGTGAGAAAACAAGAATCAAACTCTAACAGAAATCTGTTTCGAGCTACATTGATAACAAGAGGAAGAAGAAGATATACATATAAGGTATTAAACTAAGGATAACCGGACTTGATTCATCGCGATTGAACCAGGACTCAATTTCTTCTTCAGATTCCGGTTCACTTAAACTAAACCAAACAATTCAGAAATCAAACTGGTTTAACACCTAAACTAGAGAGATTTGAATCACCGGTTTCAACCTCAACATTCTCCACCTTGATTCAATATCTCCTTTAAGCTCGTGAACTGAAATTTTGGAATCTTAACACCAGCAGTAAGTTGTTTTGCAGCTCATCTGATTAGCTTTAGAAAGTCTAAAACTTCATCAAACTTGCGAATTGGAATGTTTTTGGTAAGCATATCAGTCAGATTCCTTGAAGTATGAATATTCTCAACTTCAATATCACCTCCTTCTATGACCTTTCTTATGAAGTTGTACTTCACAGCCATATGTTTTTTCCTCTCGTGAAATGTATTGTTTTTTGACAAACAAATGGCTGATTGAGATTCACACCAAACCGTTGCCTTCTTTGAACTGAAACCCATATCACTTAACAGTCCTTTAATCCAAATAGCTTCCTTAATTGCTTCAGTCAAAGCTACATACTCAGCCTCTATGGTTGACAATGCCACTATAGGCTGTAGATTTGACTTCCAACTGACTATGTTTCCTCCTACTCTAAACACATAACCACTCGTTGATTTCTATTTATCTAAGTCCCCTGCATAATCTGAATCACATAAACCATGAATGTCAAAATCTCTTCCTTTTGTGAAGACTAGATTAAGACTCAGAGATCCTTTAAGATATCTCAACAACCATTTCACTGCTTCCCAGTGAATTTCTCCTGGTTTACTCATGTATCTGCTAACCAAGCCAATAGCATGAGCAACATCTGGTCTAGTTCCAACTATAAAGTAAATCACACTTCCTACTGCGCTTGCATAAGTGACCTTTTCTGTTCCATGCACTCACTGTCGTTTGTCTACCTTAGACAATTTGAAGTGTGCACCAATTGGAGTGTTAACTGCCTTTGCTTCATTCATCCTGAACCTTTTAATCACTATTTCCAAGTACTCTGATTGAGATAGTTTCAGGATACCTTCAGAACGATCTCTTTTATATATATACTCAATATTCTACTTGATGGACCCATATCCTTCATCTCAAATTCATCACTGAGTACCCTTTTAACTTTTGCTATATTGGCTTTGTCCTTTGTTGCCAACAATATATCATCGATATATAATAATAAGTAGATATACTCGTTTGGTCCAATTTCTTTAACATATACACATGTGTCTCTATCACTTCTTATGAAACCTTGGTTAATCACGAAAGAATTAAACCGTTTGTTCCATAATCTAGGAGCTTGCTTTAAACCATAGAGAGATATTTTGAGCAAGCATACCTGATATTTATCTGGATTTTGGATGAATCCTTCAGGTTGCTCCATGTACAGTTCTTGGTCTATTTCACCATATAGAAATGCCGTTTTGACATCCATCTGTTCAAGCTCCATGCCATCTTTTACAACTGCAGCCATTAAAATTTTGATTGAGACATGCTTTACAACTGGTGGGAAAACTTCCTCATAATCAATACCTTGCCTCTGACTAAACCCCCTTGCAACCAATCTAGCTTTATATCTCTCTGATTCTACACCAGGAATTACAGGCTTTTTTCCGTAAATCTATCTGCAACTTATCACTTTAACATTCATTGGTCTGTCAATAATGTCAAAATTCTAGTACTTTAACAGTGAACTCATTTCCTCTATCATTCCTTGATTCCACTTTTCCCAGTCTTTGTTTTTCATTGCATCGTGATAGCAAGTTGGTTATTCATGGCTAACATATTCTACTGTTAAAGCAAAAGCCATATTAGTATAGTATGCCATCCTTGGAGGAGCTTTTGCTACTCTCCTTAATCCATCTCGAGCCAGCTGATAATCATTCTAGTCCTGAGATTCAGAAGATGATGTATTTAACTCTGTATTTACTCGTTTGAGACTACTTCTTACTTGATTGTAGTCCACAGTATTTGATGATCTTATAGGAGTTTTCAAGACTGGTTCTAACTCTATACAATCCTCATCACTTTCTGAATCTCTGCTTCAGTTAAATTTTCAGAAACTCCACCTTAAAGAAGCTTTTCTGAACACTGACTCTTTCTTTTATTCAAGACTGTTATGGACTCATACTTGTCACTGACCTCAATTGGTTCTAAAACACTGTGATCTTCGTGACTTTGTAAAGCCTTGAACAACACATTCTCTTGAAATATCACATTCCTACTGATTATACACTTTTGTTTTTTAAGTAACCAGATTTTATAACCCTTTGTACCATGTGGATAACCATTGAAAATACCTTTCATTGCCCTTGGCTTAAGCTTTCCTTGATTATGATAGACATAAGCCACTGAACCAAACCTCTTAAGATGTTTATAACCTGGTTTCCTCTTAAGCAAAAGTTCTTCTGGAATGTTATGATATGTTGTTGTCGATGGAGATCTATTAACCAGATATGCTGCCAAAGTTGTTGCTTCTGCCCTGAAAGTCTCATCAAGACCTGATTCATTTAACAAACACCTTACTTTCTCCATTAATGTTCTATCCATACGCTCTGCAACAGCGTTTTGTTGCGGTGTATACATACAAGTTTGGTGGTGTATCTCAATTCCATTATGTTTGCAGAAGTCATCAAACTTCTTATTGCAGAACTCTAGGCCATTATCTGTTCTCAGAACTTTAATCTTCCTATCAACCTGTACTTCAACAAGTTGCTTCCATTCACAAAACTTGTCAAACTTTTCATCTTTTGATCTTAGAACATTATACATACCTTCCTTATTTTGTCATCAATGATTGACAGGAAATATTATTTTCCTGACTTGGATGGGGTAACAGTTGATGAACCCCACAAGTATGCGTGTATATAATCTAGTACACCATCAGTTTCATGTTTTCCAATATCAAAACTGAGCTTCTTTAACTTTCCCATTACACAATGTTCACAAAGACTGAGATCTTTAACATCTTTCTTCTGTAATAAACCTTTTTTGTCAAGGTTTTCATGTTGTTCAAACTCATATGGCCAAGTCTACTGTGCCAAAGCTTAGTGATGTCTGTTGCTTCAGTTGTACTATGAACTTCATCAATTTTTGTTTCACCATCTAACACATACAACCCATTAGTAAGTTTACCTCTCAAAGTTGTATTTCCATTCTTAAAATACCTCACTTAGCCGTTACCACCTTCATGGTTATAGCCAAGTCCGACAAGTGTTCCTGTCGATATTAAGTTCCTTCTGAGATTTGGAACATACTTGACATTGTTCAGTATTTTAATTGTGCCTCAATAAGGGTTTATTCTGACTGATCCTTGACCTTGAGACACCAACGAATGATCATATCCAAGCAAGATTGTGACTGATTCATTTTCCTGAAATGTACAGAATGAGTCCCTACTAGATGTCATGTGTGACGTACACCCTGAGTCTAGAACCCATATGTCTTTAACCATTAGATAATTTACACTCAAAGCTTTAGAATATACCAGCTTCTCAACGATCACACCACCTTCCCCTTTTATCTCATTTTCAGACTTCTTCTTTCTCGCAAAACAATCCTTCTTGAGATGACCTTCCTTTTTACAAAACCAACAGGTAGCTCTGGTCTTTGATTTAGACATGCTTCTGCTTCTATTATTGTTCCCTTGGTTTCTATTTGTAGATCGACCTCTTTCTGTTGTATTTAAAGCAGCTGATGTGTTTACTTCTGTTCCTTTATCTTCCAACATTTTTTTTCAAGTGTCTTTGCTGAAGATACCACATCCTGTACTGAGAGATGCTTATTGCATACTTCAGAATATGTTTCAACTGAGCATACGTAGGTGGAAGAGATCTAAGTGTTATAATTGCTTGAGTTTCTTCTGGTACAAAGATATCAAGCGTCCCAACTTCAGCTATGATCTTAAACATTTCATCAAGATTCTCACTAACACTCTTTGATTCGTTCATTATAAAACCAAAATACTTGAGCTGCAGACTAATTCTAATTGGAAGACATGTTTTCGTATACAAACTATTCAACAAAGCCCAAGTTACTGCATCAGTTTTACATTGACTAACCTGTCGAAGAACTTTATCACCAAGATTCAACAAGATTATGTATCTGGCTTCTTCAGATCTTGCGATCTTTTAGGGATTAGGAACCGTTTTGATTTCTGGAGTTTCTTTAGAAACACCATCGTCTTCCTTCTTTTCTTCTGACTTCGTGACTGTAATGATCTTCGTTAATGTGAAGTCATTGATTACATCCTTGTAGCCGGATACACCAAGGTAAACAAGCACTTGTATCTTCCATAGCGAGAAATCAGATTCTCCATCAAATCTTTCAACTATCACTTTATGAGTATACATCGATACTTTGAGCCTGCGCTCTGATACCACTTGTTACAAACCTAAGCTAAATCTCGCTTCTGTTTAAGATGTATCGGTGAATTTTGAACTGATTTTTGGTTTGAATCGAAGATTTAACAAACGCACAAGAATTTGTTTACCCAATTCAGTAAATCGATGTGATTATACCTATATCTGGGGCTGGAGATTCCAGCAATCCACTAACAAAAGAAGAGTTAGCTCAATCGAGCTCAGAATTACATCAATGGCGGTGAGCAAACAAGAATCAAACTCTAACAAAAATCTGTTTCGAGCTACAGTGATAACAAAAGAAAGAAGAAGATATATATAAGTTATTAAACCAAGGATAACCGAACCTGGTTCATCACGATTGAACTAGGACTCAGTTTCTTCTTCAGATTCCGGTTCACTTAAACTGAACCAAACAATTCAGAAATCAAACTGGTTTAACATCTAAACCAGAGAGATTTGAATCACCGGTTTCAACCTCAACATTTATTTCAGCCTTTGACTGCTTCATTGACCGTAAGGACAATAACGATATAAATACACGAATCCTGATATTATGATCATGGAAAATGGTAACTACAAAAGTATTGTTAACTACATTTGTTTCTTTTTATTGATTTTATTTTATATAAATCAATCTTGATGATACTCTTTAGGATATGTAGTAAAATTTGGAGCTGCAGAATTGGTCGCAGTTGGTACAGCTGATCATAACAGAAAGTATTATCTTCAGAGAGACATCTTTTGAGTTTGCACGAAGCTATTTGGTTAGTTCATATGATAACTAACACTTATGCTTAAGAAAAATAAAAATAAAAACAGGTGTTATATCTACAGCATCGACAAGGAAAATCTTACGGGATACTTTATATGGTCATTGTTGGATAACTTCGAACGGCAAGATGGTTATAAGAATAGATTTGGACTCTACTACATTGACTTCAAAACGACATCAAAAGTTACAACTTATGCCTCTTCTAGTTTGCCTAACATGTTTGGTCACAATCACCAACCACAAAAGTAAAAACAGTTCTTCATCACCCTAAAGAACCCGCCTATATATCCTTCCTCAACCTCCAAACGCACATCAAGTAAAACGCTTGAAATTGTGTACCATTGCTTTGGTTCTTTGATCAAATATCAACAGGAGAAGCATGGTGAATGCATATATACCATTTCCCATCGATCCGTTCAAACACATTTGACACAAACTGAGCTCCCCAACTACTATTCCCTTTCGTCTTCACAAACTCCATACACGTTACATAACCTACTTCACCTCGGACATGAGCTTGGACGTCTTTCAGCTCAATCTGTAAAGGAAACTCATAGTTCATCCACACAAGCTCCCAGCTTTCCATCACATACTTATATCCAGTTATTCCTTTGGCTCCTGGATGGACACAGCAGGGGTTACCCTTTTTTGACCAGAGTGATTGCATCGCAGCTAAATCTCCGTTTCTGAAAGATTGATAGAACCGAGCATTGGCTGATAAAACAGAGGCTTTGTTGTCTTCTTGAAGTTCTTTTAGTTTATCCCGGATTTTAGCTGCCTCCACGTAGTTTTCTTCCTGAATCGCAGTCTCGAGATCTTGCTTCAATGTGTTCTCATCCACTAATACGCTTTCAACATCTGCAGTTTGGTTGTTGTCTTCATGTTTAACTCGACAAGGCCTTAGACGAGAGCCTGCTTCACATGTTACAGTAACATTACATTGACGTCAGGTCATCTCACCTAAAACTAGATCATCTGCTAGATAAGAAGTTCGAACTAAAATCAAGTAAACCGAGCAGCTTGCTAGAGTAAAACTCACACGTTTCTTTGTTTTGTAGCTTGAGATGACCAGACCCAAATGTATTGCTGGCTGAAACTATGTTGCCATGAATAGGATAAGATTTAGGCAAGTGAAGCAGCCTAGTCGAACCACCAAACAGAGAACTGATCTCTACTGAGCTTGAAACCTATCAGAGAACAAAAGATTCAATCAAATGGAAAACTGATGAGTAACAACATGGTCGGATCTTGAAGAAAACGCTTATAAACAACTACATCTCTGGATTGAATTTGAACTATCTTCTGATCGAAAACAAGCTAAATATTGATCCCATTACTCAGAATTTCCTCTTCTTAATAACTGACCTAATCCGAACGACTTCTCACACCAGACAAATTGTAACATCGCGCATAAGATAAATCCTCCAACCTCAATCGAATAAATTCCAAGATTGTAGACGAAAGTATACATACATATAAGTATAGATTGGAGCTTCAGTATCAACGAAGAAAAAATCAGAAGAAATGTCGTTTAACGAGAAGATTGCTTACTTTGCAGAATAATCGAGAGCCAGGAAGCGCCATGGAAAGATGGTCGAAATATTCAAAGAGATTAACCGGAATATTTTCGCGATCAGGTTTTCGAGTAGTTTGATCAATCAAGAGAATCGAGGATAAAATTAATGGGCCTTACATTAAGGCCCATAATTCATCGTAAAGAAAGAGTCTAAATTTGGGCTTGTATACTCATAACCATATGGCCCAATGGTTTCTCTAAATCGAAGTTTAACAACTAACACCAGAAATTAACCAGTATTTTTGGGTAGACCATATCTTGAAAAATAACTTATATCCAGACTCTTTATCGGCGAACACTTGGAGTCACATGGCGCAGGTGAAAGCAAATGCGTGGAGTCTCTAGAAGCTTCCATACTTGGGTCTCGTGGGCTGTTTGTAATTTGACCTTAATATGTTAATTTGTAATATTACAGATCTAGCCCATTGGGCATTTAATAATATATATACACGATTTCCAAATATCTAAACTAATAAATAATTTCATGAGAAAAGAAAATAACATTTATATTATTAGAATGTTTAAATTGAAATTTTTTAATCAATTAAATTACCAAAATATTTAAATATTTCCTTCTTTTCTTATTTTGCAGTGATTCTTTCTTATGTTTGCCCTTATATTTTTTTTGTCTCCAACGCATTATGCATGATCCGATAATACGCACCGCCAAAATATTTTGGGACTATAGAATGTGTCCTTTCTATGCACATATCAAAGTTAGCACCTTCTTAACTAATTTAGATTCTTGTCTTATGCACATAGATTACTATGGGTTTGTGACTCATATCACGGTTTACGATGACAATCAGTAAAACAAGTTGGTCGGGAATGGCATTTCGAGTTTGTGGAGGATCCAAATAAAAAGAAGGTGCTAAGACAAATGTTTTTCTTTGAAGCCATCAACAAAGACATCTACAACTGGTGTTCAGATTCAAAAGAACGTCTTCCTTCTCTTTTGATAAGCGAAGACGAAGATCTTAAGAAAATGGTGAAAGATATAAGGATGACAGTGATTGGGTTGAGAGGAGATCCTCTAAGGCTTGAATGGGAAATACTCTCACTTCCTTCGAGTAAGATCAAGAAGAGAGAATTTTGAGAAGCTAAGGGAGGAGCAAGGAAGAAGAGGGGAGTTTAGCTTATTCTATTTCGTTTTCTCTCTCAAGATTAAACTTTTGCCTTTTGGTTGTTTTATTTTTTGTCAACCAAAAAATTAATAGAAACAACACCAAAAAGATGATGGAAGAGTTTACAACACTAAGCTCTTAAATGGCTCTCTAATAGAACGAGCGAGAGCATCAGCTTTATGGTTCAGAGATCTCAGAACAACATAGAGAGAAAAAGCACGAAAAAGAGATTATAACCTAATAAATCCTCCTGATACGGTTGGAAGGCCGGCTAGTCTTCTGGATGTAACATTATCTTCAAAACATCTGTGCAGTCTCTTGCTATCTCCACCTCTAAAAATTGAAGCAAAATCAGAGATTCCATAGCCCAAAGCACTGCTTCCACCTCTGAATATAATGCCGATAGACTCCTCCTTATTTGACATGCTCCCACAATTCACCATAAACAAAGTCTGGAAAGCAAACCTAGTCAATCCCGGAATGAATGTCTGAATTTTTCCAAGAAGCATCAACAATGCATCTATAACCTGTAAAGGTTGGGTTAGCGGTCAAAGGCATAGACACCTCTGGCCAAATCGAATCTGAGCTCATTGATCCTGGTTGGCTTGCATAATAGTTTTGACGCCTAGCATGTGACCATTCCGCCACATCTTGTTCTGCTTGGGACAACAATTCACAGAGATCTTTGCTTGTTCCAAAAAAACAATTCTCATTTCTAGCTTTCCAGATGAGCCATATTAACCAAGGGAATATCTTGTTGTTTATTGAATCTGGAATTCTCCAAAACATATAGTCAAGATTATACCAAATCGAATTCTCCGGAAAAATATTACGGGCGATGGGATAGAGGATCATGCCCAAGTTTAAACTGTCAGGGGAGGGCATTCAAAAAGGACATGATTTATAGGCTCCTCCTCTACCCTACATCTGCTACATCTAGGATCACAGTTGATACCCTGATTATTCAGGTTCTTCTTAACTGCAATACAACCTGATAAAAATTATCATATAAAATGTTTAATTTTATTTGGGCAATCCAGTGTCCAAATTTTTGATTGTAAAGCCTTAAAAATTTCATGGGAGCCAAATTCCATTAGAGAATATTACTCTCCTCAATCTTATATCCAGATTTTACGGAATAATGACTGGTTTTTGGTATAATGTCAACCCCAATAATCTCGTCGTACTCTTCTTGGAATTAATACTCCCATGATCAACTGAACATCAATATGGGATAAAATATTCTCTTAGTAAAATCTCGCGCCAGCTTCTGGATTGAGAATCAATAAACTGATCAACAGTAAGATCCGGGTAAATATTCGGATCTATACCAAATGCCACTCTCTGATGTATATCAGAGATTCATGGGTCTTTCCAAACCGCAGTAGATCTACCATCACCAATTTTTTTAATTAACCCTTTACTAACAAGGGATAAGGCTGAAATGATGCTTCTCCAGCCATAAGAAGGGTATGAATTTGTCCTTTCTGATATCGGGCACTGATTTTTTAAATATCTACCATGCATAACCTTGGCAAACAATGAATCAGGGGAATCTATCAACCTCCAAACTTGGTTGGCCAGGAGGGCTGAATTATATTCCTCTAAAACTCGGAAGCCTAATCCGCCTTCCTATTTTGGTCGACATAATTTTTCCCATTTCATCAAGTGCACTCCTTTTGATGTTTCAGAATTCGACCACCAAAAATTTGCTATATCAGAATTCAATTTTGTCACTATAGTCTTAGGTAACTGATAACATGACATGACATATGTTGTCAAAACCGTCATAATTGATTTTATCAGGACTTTCTTACCACCTTTGGATAGAAATTTGGAAGACAACTATTAATTCTTTCTTGTAGTCTTTCCGAGACAAAAGAGAATACTTTGATTTTTGCTCCTCCAATATTTTCTGGAAGCCCGAGATAAGAATCCATACCACCCAGATGATGGGTATACAGAAGAAAAGTCTTTTCATTTTCAGGGAATGAATGACCAAATTGTAATAAAGATTTATCAAAGTTGATTTGTTGACCTGATATTCGTTCATAATCTTTTAAACTATCATCCGCAAATAAGAGGTGTGATACCTTTGGACTTGCTCGCACAATGGAGATACGCGAAATAAGTTTATCATTTTCTACTTTTTTTTTAACTTAGAGATCAGAACTTCCGTGCATAAAATAAAAAGATAAGGCGACAATGGATCACCTTGTTGTAGGCCTCTTTTGGGTATTATTTTTCCTCTCGGTCCCCATTCAAAAGAACTGAGTATTCCACACTGTTGATGCAATGCATTATAGATTTTGTCCAATTGTCGCTTAATCCTAATTTAAGTAGAAGGCTTTCTATTAAATTCCATTCTACTCGGTCATAAACTTTGCTCATATCTTTCTTTATTGCTATAAACTTGTCTTTCACCGCTTTGTTGGTGCAGAAAGCATGGAACAATGTGGGTTTTTAATGTAACCTCTTTCGTCGAAAGCCATCGGAAATTTCTGACCGTTACCAGCCAGAATTATTTTTCCGGTTAGTTCTTGTTAAATCCAAAATATTTTTCTGTCAGTTTCTTTCAGAATTTTATCAGAAAATTTTCAACTATATTTTCTTGTTGGAATTGCTGTTGGTTTTCCTAATCTATTGGTGTAGTGATAGATTTCGTACAATATACAGTATAACCTCTTTAAATTAATATTTAATTCATTAATAACCTCTATAAAATAATATAATTTTATATTCTAAATTGGGTTTTTGGTTCAATTAGTAAATTCATAAATTAATAACTTCTCTGTAAATTAATAAAAAGTTATTGTATATCAATATGGGTATAATTTTAAAACAATCTACTAATTTAAAAAAAAAAATTAAAGGTTAAGCGTGAAAAATCTGTGCATCAACTTCACGTGGAACCACATGGCATTGTTCTGCCTAAGCTCTAAACTCACCGTACAACCTATACATCAAATATATAGTTACCTACTCGTATGTTTTGAGTTATGTAAGCTTCCGTACACTTTCGTTGGATGTACTGCTTAGGACATATATTTAATGCTATGCGAGTTTATATCTATCTTATACTATACGTATTTTCGATTTCTTATCCAATCATGCATGCAAGTGTTTATACTATGTGCCTTGTATATCTCTATTAATTAAACCGACGAATACGATCATGAGGAAACGCGTTTCTTCTTCTTCATAATTTATATTGGATTTCCTTATCTAATTCTCGATTTACACAGGTCATCATATTTTTCATGAACTCGCAATTAATTTAGGAAACGATAATCTGTAGTATTGATCAAAACTAGATCGATCTCAAATTCTAATAGCACTAAATAATTAAGATACGAAATCCTAAACCAAATTTACAGCTAGATATAATATACCATTTGTCAACTGTGTGGCAATCGTTTTTATTAACACTATGTTATCCTTTTATTTGAAAGATTCAATCTCAAATGTAGTTACAGTTACATTAATTACATTCATTTCCATTTCTGACCTACTATAGAGCTAATACATTATTATCTTCTTTTTGTTAATTAATATATTATTATCTTGTCCTTCCTCCGTTTTACAAAATGTGTCGTTTTAGAATTGTTTTTCGTTTTAAAATAAGTGTCGTTTTAAACTTACAATGTAATTTCTAGCATAAATTGTCTAGTTTAATCTTATTATTAACCAATTAAAAAAAATCTCAAGAATCAACTAATTTTTAGGTGTATAATAAAATTTTAAAAAATATTAGAACAACACCTATTATGAAACTGGATGAATAGTATTTTCTTGATAAATCGAGTATTCCCAACTTATTTAGTTATCTAGCTCCAGGTGTTTTAATGAAACCTAAGACAAGACATGGGGTTATATATTGCTTCACCAAACAGCAGCAACTAAATACCACCAAAATCAAATTTAAGAGTCAAGATTGACATGTTTTCGTTTTGCTCCGAGTCGCCTTAATTACCACAAAAAACTAGAACAATTTATCTTCAGGCTAGTATTTTATTACGGATATATTCTTCTCCTCAAAATCTAAAGTTTCGTCTCTTAATTTGGTTTTATGTTTGAACATACCAAATATCTACAATAAATTACTTCACCGCAATAATTTTCAAGCTATATGACATAAGGTGTTTTAATATATCAACTAGGAAAATATGTTTCCTGTGTTTAGACCTACATTCAATTATTAGAGAATTTTCAAGCGCAACAAAAAAAAAATCCAACTAAGAAAGATAACGAACACATGCATAAGATTATGGTGCATGTAAGTGAAAAAAGTCATTAAAATCACCGACAAAACGCGTTTGATACTTTATTCAGTCCTTATAAAATGAGTCCAAAAGTCTTCCTTCTTCTCCAAGCAATCACTTCAAAACTAAAACCTCTCTTTCTTTGACCTCTATTTGCTTCATCAGAAAAAAAAAATTCTAATATAATACATAAAATATATGGAAATGAAGGGAAAATATTTGGTAACGGTTATTCTCTTGGTTGGTACGTTAAGTGTGGGGATGTGTTCTAATGGTTGGATTAGGGCTCATGCAACGTATTATGGCGTTAATGATAGTCCTGCTTCACTTGGTAAAAATTCGGTTAAACTATATATAGTCTTATATATACTTTTTTTGTTGTTGTTGAGTAAATATAAATATATTAAATAATAATAATAATAATATAGGAGGAGCGTGTGGATATGACAATCCTTACCACGCCGGATTCGGAGCCTATACAGCGGCATTAAGTGGTCAGCTATTCAGAAGTGGCGAATCATGCGGTGGGTGCTACCAAGTGAGGTGTGACTTTTGGGCGGATCCTAAATGGTGTCTTCGAGGAGCCACCGTGACGGTGACGGCAACAAACTTTTGTCCATCTAACAACAATAATGGTTGGTGCAATCTTCCTCGTCATCACTTTGACATGTCTTCTCCTGCTTTCTTCCGCATCGCCCGCCGTGGCAATGAAGGCATCGTTCCCGTCTTCTATCGCCGGTACGTTATCCATGCTTTTAGGTTCTGGTTGAGACATTTGTATTGCAAAAATAGATGAAGTACTTACTATGAATGATGCATGTTACTTGTATAATAATATAGAAGCATTCAATATGTGCAAATATCTTATTGGAGTTATGAATGTGTAAATTTGAATATATAGAGTGGGGTGTAAAAGAAGAGGAGGTGTGAGGTTCACAATGAGAGGGCAAGGGAACTTCAATATGGTAATGATCTCAAACGTTGGCGGTGGCGGCGCGGTGAGAGCGGTTGCGGTGAGAGGTTCCAAGGGAAAGACTTGGCTTCAGATGACCCGTAATTGGGGTGCTAATTGGCAGAGTTCCGGCGATCTCCGTGGACAGAGACTCTCCTTTAGAGTCACTCTTTTTGACCGCAAAGCTATTACGTTTTTAAACGTTGTTCCTTCTTCTTGGTGGTTTGGTCAAACCTTCTCTTCTCGAGGCCGCCAGTTCTTCTGAGTGCCCAAATGCAATGTTTCGTTCATTTACGAATTGGCCTGACTTCCAATTCTTTGCTTATTTACGAACTTGCCCTTGTTTTAACTGGGCAATGTTTTTCTTTAATTGCTAAATAATTTCATGCTTAATTTATATTGTTTATCCAAGTGGTTTCTCATTCATGTATGAATCATTACTCGACAAATTAAAGAGTTTTGGTGTATCTAAGTTAATGAAAATAACATTTTACTTTTTACAAAAAGTGAAAGCTCTTTTTTATTAGTTCAGTTTTATTCTATTCTAAAATTTAGTTTGGAGGTAGATTATATCTTAGTCTTTACAAGTGATCTGGAAAATAATAAAACCTTTTTTTGTTTACTTGAAGAAAACAAAAAAGTATTTTTGTTTTTGGCGAATGAAATAACTCTTCGTAGATGGTAAAAGAAATATTTTCTCTGTCCCATTTTATTAGATGTTTTAGACAAAAGATTTGTTGTAGTAAAGATGAAAGTGGACCTTGGTTATTCTGGTTGGATTTTGGGTCAGGTCTTTTTGGGCCTGGGTCTTTCGGATCCCAAAGTTTTATACCTATATAGGATTCGTTACTATATTGGTTCAGTTTTGGGTTGGTTCCATTTGGCTTCAGGTTGGTTTGGGTCCAAATTTTAAAAATCATAAATTATCTGAATACCTAAATACTCAAAAAATTATCCAAAAAATATCCTATAAATATCTAAAAATTACCTAAAAATATCAAAAGTGCCAATTCTAATACCCAATATTCAAAAAAAAACTAAAATATCTAAAATACCCTAAAATACCAAAAAATACTCATAAAATACTTTAAAAATATATTAAAAGTATCATAAAGTTGATTCTTTGGGTGCATGTTCGATTTTCGATTTGCGTTTAGGTCCGGATCTGGTATTTGGGCATGTTCGGGTATTTATGTGGTTTGAGTTCAGGTTTGGGTCTTCTTTTTTGGGTTGGGTCTAGGCCTGGTTTCTCGAGTCCGGATATTATACCCATGGCTAATGATGGTGCTACAAAAACTCAGGATACTCACTTAAAAACGAGAATTGGCTTTGCAACCAGCCCTAAAATTTGCATCCGTCCTGCAAAACTAATTCCCATTGGATTGTTACCTATTGCATCAAATGTTCTAACTCCTCCTAATTCTCGAAGTCATTTAGGAGAGGTATTTATTACTCGAGGAAAGAAAGTCAAATTAACCCCCCAAAAAAGTGATCCAAAAATGGATTTGACCATCCAAAACAATGGGAATCCCTTTAGCTACACTCAAGCCAACCTTGACAACATGCTAAAAAGAAGATGTGGATTATGCAAACTCCCCAAAAAGTCAAAAGCTTCCTTTAGAGAGCACTTTAAGGTGCTTTAGCAACACATAAAGGCATTAAGCAAAGAGCAATAAGATCATATGACTCATGTCTAATATGTTAGAATGGTGAAAAATATATCAATCATATGCTCTTTAGATGTCCATAGGCTCAACAATTTTGGGCACTATCCAATTTTCCACGACTAATGGATTCTCAGACATCTCAATCACCGTTAATTTCTCACACTTATGGCTACTAGACAAAAGCCAAATATGCCATAGGAGATAAAAACCATATTTTCTTGGTTATCGTGATCGATATATGGAAAGCTAGGAACACACAAATCATTCAAGGCACACATGTGGATATTAGGTAATTTATTGAGGAAACTTACAAAAAACTTAAATTGTGGAACACAATTCAAGCTAAGCAAAAGGAATATTCAAAACTTGCTCCACGCAGTGTCAACCCAGTGCAGAACAATCAAGACTTGAAACGTGACTTTTTAGCGTAGTAAAACGTACATTGAAAAGGTGACTATGGCTTTTATAATCTTCATAACCTCTCAATTAGTATGATATTATCCTCTTTGGGCCCACAGTGGCAAAGCCCTCAAGGGGGCTCCTTCCCAAAAGCCTTCATACTAATTGGAGAATTCGTTGACTCATATATTAGACATTCCTTGTCTAAACTTCCGATGTGGGACTTGGATTGATATCCCAACAATCCTCCCCTCAAACCAAGGACCACAAGATCATGCGACCTCCCCTCGAGCGAAACATCATGATACCTACCTCTTGTACCGCTGTAATCACTTAACAGAACACACCGCCTAACATTTTGGTTTGTTAGGTAGATTTTTGACACAAGCTACCGGCATCCCATGAATCGCAAACTTATGTTGAGAATTTTTTCGCACACCAAATCTCCATGTCCTCCTCTCGAACCTGCCTCTGATATCAATTATAGGGCTTTTATAATCCTTATACCCTCTCAATTAGTATGATATTGTTCTCTTTGGGCCTACAGTGGCAAAGCCCTCAAGGTTTTTCTTACTGGGCTCCTTCCCAAAAGGCCTCATACTAATTGGAGAATTCATTGACTTATATATTAGACACTCCTTATCTAAATTTCCAATATGGGACTTGGATTGATATCCCAATAGTGACAATATGATTGATGATAGTGCATGGATTATACAAAACCAGGCGGATCAGTCTTACATTCATGCTAGGCATGCTTTCACTATTGAACCCTCTAAACTATGTCTAAAATTTAAAGATTTGTAATGGCTCATTCGAAGCCTGATTGACTTAAGAATTTTATTTGGAGAAGTATTAATGGAGAATCCAACCATAACACAAGCTTTGAACCGACCACAATTATGGCCTCATTTTAAAACATGAATTACCAAAACACTATCTTTAATGAGGCACTTTAACAACATCATTCTATCATGGATTCTATTATCTTGTAATTTTATGGCAAAACAGATTGCACAAAGTGTCACTAATGAAGAAAGATATAATGATTACATTAAAAGGGACCTTCCTAAGTGGGTAATGATACTAAATAAGAACCTAAATAAGGGCATTAATGTGGTAACAACCTCTGTCTGAGGTTTTGCAAGCGGCTAGTGAACTTAACTCCATCTTAACATTAAAATCGTCCTAACCTAGTGGAGTTTTTCATTTTACTTAAAACTTTTTTTGTCTTCTCTCTAACCAATGAGAACCCTTTAAACTCTCTTCCTTGATCCTCTCCCCTAACTTTTCACTCATCCCCTAATGGCTGCTTTTCCTTCTATCCTTTTTGTCATTGTCTCTAATCCACATTTTGATGTCCTTTTGAATAATCATCATTGCAACCTTTTGTAAACCACTTTCCATAATCCCATCATTACTAGCTACTACTAGTTGAAATAATCTCCCAACTCAACAACTGCTAAGTGTCAGTCTTACCCTAAACTAACCAGTCAATATTTTTCTCTAACTTAAACTAAGTGCTGATAATCTGATTACAAAATCTCTCCGGTAGCAGAAAAAGAATGCACTATCGTGCATGTCTTAGCTCTTCGATCAACAAAATCATTACAAACAGTTTGTTAACACGCAAAGAACTTTAATGCACCATGCCTAAAGAGCTCCTTGCTATAGATATTAATCTACCTTAATGGTTCTCTGTATGAAGCAGAAACCAAACAACCTTTTTCCTCTTAAAATAGAGTCATGGATCACAATAATTGGAATGCTTTGAACCAGTTTCATCTTGGAAGATACGATCTAGAAATTTGCATTCCCCTACATGCTTATAATAGTGTATTCGCTCGCAACAGACTTAGTCTAGTGGTTCAACCCCTCAACATCCTGGAATAGAATCTCCAAGAACTCATTGGAGAACTCCCACGGGAATGACGGCTACAATCCTCAGTTTATAGATGTATCATTGATACTAAATTTGTTCAATTCTTTTTCTCCTCTGAAGCAGATCTACTATATGTACTTTGATTACAAACTATCACCTTATTGGATGGTTGATTGCAATACAAATATGACAAGAACATCCTCCACCGACATTTCTCTCCACATTACAAGTATGGATCCAAACCAGAGATTGCTCGCTGCAATATGCATCGATTACTTTCGTAAACATAATTGCAAGTGTACTAGGAGAGGTTCTAGATGTGGATGTCCAAGAAGCATCGGTGACACAATCATTCTTCGTCTGTGTAAAGGTAGAGATCAACATTTCAGACATGCTCAAATTCTTTAGGCTAATCCACTTCCAAAATAGAGACTATGTAGTGGTTCATTTCTACTATGAGCTCATCTCCCACCTCTGTTTCAGCTGCCAGAAACTCAACCACTGTATATGCCATTATCTTTACTAACCTGCACCTTCAGAGTACTATAACTACCTAAAGGTTGCTGATAACAAAGACACTCAAGGAACAGAAAGTGTGGTCTCTGCGGAGACTAACTCGCACTTCTCTTACTCTCTTCAGCCACTGATGTTCCTCATATTTTGTCAGTTTTGAGCTTATTATTATGGTTATATTTGGAAAATTTGTCTATATTTTATTGAGATTTCAGGTCAAAAACGTTCAGAGTTGGAATCATGCTTGAAGGTGGACTTTGGAGAAGTTTGAAGCATTTTCTGGTATTCTCCACGAGAGGAAGGTTCGATCGGTCAATACAAAGATCGATTGATCAGAGCTTTAATGCAGAATATGCGCACAATCTGAAGAATGACTTGGCTTCAGAGAGATCAAGTCAATATCCAAAGATTGATCGATCAGCACAAAGATCGATTGATCAATGCCCTTCGAAGAAACCTAATTTCATGATTTTTCAGCTCTTGTTTTGAAACCTATAAATACTCTTTTCCTATTTTATTTTAGAAAGTCATCTTTGAGCTTAAGAAGAACGATTTTTACAGAAGTTTGAGAGTTTGTAAGCTAGGAAGAAGATCTCTTCACACTTGAGAAGAATTTCTGAATCCTATTTCTATTTCTTAATGCAATTTCAGTTTTAGTTAATCATGATTTGCTTGGTTCATTGTTCTATGTCTGAGTAGATCTTAGATCGCATTTAGGGATTCTAGGGTTTTAGAATTCAACTGTTAGGGAACAAATATACTTGATGAATAGAAGATTCTCCTTCTAATACTTGAGCTTAATGCATAGATTGGCCTGATCACCTAGTCGATGATTTTAGGTTTTTAACTTTCCAGAAGGTTGTTAAGAACAAGAACTAGATTAAAAGAGCAATTCCTTCACTACCAACGAGAGTTGATGCTAGGTTGGGTTGTGGGTAATTGAACCTAAATGTTAAAGCCTATTTGTAATATGAAACCAACAAGAGTTAGGATCTTTAGATTATTAGTAGATAGGTAGATTCAACGAGAGTTGGTTTATCTTTATTTATGTTCAAGCCAAGAATATGATTATATTAGTTCCTGAATAGTTTCCCTGACAAGAGTTCTAACTCCTGAATGAATACCCGATATTTGATTGCTTTAGTTAATTTTTTACATCCACGTTAAGTTGTTAGTATTTATTTCTCTGATCTTGATTGATATAACTTGCGATTTGATAGAAGTTAAAAGTGTTATTTGGTTCTCTGAGGAATTCGACCCCTAAGTACTATTACGTTTGTTGTGCACTTGCAGTAGAATATAGGGTTAAAACTCGTGCTATCATGTTTTTGGCGTCGTTGCCGGCGAACCATTAGTTGCCTTTTGATTTTCTATTTACAGTTTCAAGTCTATATCGTTACTTACTTTTTTTTCTTTTTGTTCGTTTTTGTTCCTTTTCAGGTGTATGACCAGAAGTCAAGGTTCTGAAAATCTATTCAGCTTGGATAATCGAGAGCTTGCGAGAGTTGAAAGAGAAAATAGAAAAGCTAGGAATATGAACACTCTAGAGAATCAAGCACAGAATCCGTAGGAGATAGCCACAGTGGTGCACCAATTGTAGAGAGAGTTGGCTGAGATTAAGAGACCACGTGAGCCAGCTTAACGCAGAGTGATAGGTGACATGGACACTCCACACACCCACTATCAAGATTGCTCAGCTATTCGACCTCCTGCGATTGAGAGGAATGATTATGAGATCAAGCCTCAGCTTGTTGGGTTGGTTAAGCAGTATGTCTTCAATGGACTTCCAGGCGAGAATCCTATGGATCACATAGAGAATTTCGAAGACATATGTGGCACCACAAGCTCTAATGGTGTACCTGCTGATTATGTGAAGTGTAAGCTTTTCCATCACTCTCAGACAGAGCTTCTAGGTGGTTGCATTCACTACCTCCAGGATCACTCACCACATGGGTTCAAGTTTGAGCTACGTTTCTTGATCAGTTCTACATTAAGTCCAAGACTGCGGCTCTCAGGAGCAAGATTTCATTGCTTCAACAACGATCTGGGGAATCTCTGAATGAAGCTTGAGAACGTTTCAAAGAGTATCAGCGAGATTATCCACATCATGGGTACTCGGATGAGCAACTTCTCAACACTTTCTATAGTGGAATCGAGTGGGAGTACAAGAATCCCCTAAATGCTGCCAGCAATGGAACTTTATGACTAACACTAGGGATGAAGCATTCACTCTGATTGATAACTTGGCTGCAAGTTCTGGAAG
Source organism: Lepidium aucheri (assembly GCA_900406435.1). Classification (NCBI taxonomy): domain Eukaryota; kingdom Viridiplantae; phylum Streptophyta; class Magnoliopsida; order Brassicales; family Brassicaceae; genus Lepidium; species Lepidium aucheri. The sequence continues at coordinate 2,930 of OVBA01000550.1, read as the reverse complement.
TCATTGTCCAGAATATGATCAAACTAGGAAGGTGAACAGTGTAGAGATTCAGAGGATTGATGACATTGCTGAAAAGTTGGATATTCTGATCCGAGCAAATCAGGGTAATCAGAGGAGTGTGAATCAAGTTGAGGACAACAGAGAAGTGGCTCAGGTTTAGGATGATTTGGTTGGTTTTGAAGACCAAAGAGAGGTCGATTATGTTAACTGGCAGAACAAGGAGCAAAACCTGAACTACCTCTCCTACACGAACACTAACGTCGAGAACCCTTAGGATGTTACTTTTCCAGCACCTACATTGCCTCAAGAATCATCTTTTCAGGGAAAGCCTTTCATTCAGAATTCAGGTCAGAGATGGGGTAATCAGAAGCCGTTTGTTCCGAATGCAGGAGGAAGTAACTGGCAAAGGCCGTATAAACCTTATATGCCACCGCAGATGTAGTAACAATCTTCAGCAACAGCATCAGGAACATCAAACGAAGAGATTAAGGCGTTGATTCAGCAACTTGCTGTTGAGCAACAAAAGACTACAAGGGAGCTTAATGCTATGATGGACAACATCTACAATGATCTAAATGGGAAGTTTGAGTCGGTTTCTATGCATATCAAAAAGCTAGACACTCAAGTTGCTCAGACTGCTGAAGCTATTAAACGTCCAGAAGGGGCTTTACCTGGAAAAGTTGAGAAGAATCCCAATGAATCTTGCAATGTGGTCAATTCTGAAGTAGGGAGTTCAGTTGAGAGTAAGTACAAGCCTCCTATTCCATACCCTAAGGAGCTTGCGAAGATAGATGCCTTGTGTGATTCTGGAGCTAGTATCAATGTGATCTCTTTGGAGACTATGAAGAAATTTGGTATTGAAATAATGCAAGAGCACAAATCATCAATTTCTTTTGGAGATGCATCTTCTAAGGCACCTAGAGGAAGACTTGTTGACTTCACTCTTCTGGTTGGGAATTGCAAGATCCCTACAGACTTTACTGTTGTTGAAATGGCAAGAGAAGGAGCTGTTCCAATCTTATTGGGTAGGCCATTCCTCAACACAGTTGGTGCTAAGTTAGACTTCCTAAGTCAGAGAGTTGTGTTGCAAAACGTGGACAAGGATGTTTCATATTCTATTCAAGCTTCATCGAGTAATTTCTGTGGGATGAGTTGAGATGATTGAGGGATGCAAGTGAGCACTGAATCATTAGCTCGAGTTGCAGTATATTGTGAAGAAGACAGTGACTGTGATGAGGAGTATGAGTTGCTTCGTGAACAGGAGAAGGACTCAGCTGAACATCAAGACACTTGTATCTTTTATCGTCTTGACAAATTCTGCAACTATGATGTTAAAGGCTTAGTTATCAAAGTTTTTGCAGGTATTTTTGGCTTTGATACTTCTGGAATCTACACGGTCAAGGAGATATGCCGGGATGGAACTGTTGTATTGCTGGATGCTTCAGGGAGGACAATTCACAAGAAAGATGAACAGCTGAAGAAGTTCATCATCAAGGAGATTAGTGTCCGAGGAGTGAGCAAACCTCACTCAAAAAGTTCCACCATCTGAATGGCATCCGAGTCAAGCTAATAACAGTAAAAAAGCGCTGAGTGAGAGGCAACCCACTATTAGGTAGTTTGTTTTTTGTTTTTTTTTTAGTTTACATTCATTTTTGTTTTGTGTTTTTATTCAAAGTAGGAAGCTGTCGGAGAGAAACAATTGACCGATCCACACAACGATCAATCTATCAACAAGCATAATAGGTTAGCGCATGATCCGCTGCCTGAACAAACAAGCATAACTCGACCGATCGAAGGAGATGGGATTGCCGCACGATATAGAGCACGACATGATATACAAGGATCGATCGAGCAATGGAACAGTTGATTACTGCACAGTTCATTACCCGACTCAAACTGTATGGATTGATCAAGCAATAAGGTGAGAAGAAGCACACGATCTGCAGCCCGACCTGAGTAGTAAGCACGATCGGGCAATAAAAAGGGAAGAAGAGCACGAACTATCGACCGACTTGTGAAGTTGGGATTAATCAAGCAAACGGGAACTAACTTGCGCACGATCCATCGCCCGATTTAGAAGGTAAGGATCGATCGTTCGTTGCTCTCGAGAGCACAAATCAATCAATCAACATAAGGATCGATCAACCCTTGACCCAGGTTTGTCTTCTTAAACACGTAGAACGGTTTCAAATCGAGCAAACTCTTATATTTTCTATTCTAAAAATTTTCAAACCTCGATTTCTCTCTCGTTTTTGATCCATTTTAACGATTCAAAAGCCTAATCCGCTTAGAATTTCACCATCTATCTGATTATGTGGTTCATTACTTCGATTGGCAAAGGTATGCTCTCTAAATTTGAATTTTCTGTCCGATTTTGGAAGTTGAATTGGGTAAAGAGGAACTTGCTTTCTTGCTGATTTTCATTGATTAACTGATGCATATGCCTTATTCTTACATGAGTTCGACTCCCCCTTGCTGTTTGGATGATTGAATTTCGATTAGAGATTGCTTGTTAGGTTGAAGGAGAATTTTTAGAGGAATTTCAATATTTTTACGCTTGATCTTAATGATTGTAATTCGATTGATGCATTGTTGGATGTTGATCTTGTTTAATTGAATAGAAATCGAACCACTGATCATTTGTATACCTAAGTTCTCAAACTCCTGTGAATTCTCTTAATCACACACTTATTTTTTCGGTTATGTTTCTGTTCTTTTATTGCAGATGGTTCGGACATCGACTACTAATCCTAAGAAGGCTACAAAGAAGATCAGAGCATCTTCGAATCTTCAGCGTGGTCAGTCTTCACAACAGCATGATGATGCACCTACACATGGACAAGTTGGTGAGCGTTCACCTTGGCCAAGACTGGATTATCCATACTTTGTCGATATTGTGGCTAGCAGGGACACTCCTTCCTACGTCAAGA